>JABXWE010020827.1:0-40892 GCA_014611495.1 Limonius californicus | reverse complement strand
TGGCAACTGTTAACGTGAAAAATACTGGTAGGTAGATACATACCTAAGCAATAATAATATTGGTAATATCGTTACATCGATAATATCAATAATATAGATTATGTGAATTTATAGTTGTACTGATACATTGCTATATCGATATCCGATATACCTAGATTGAAATTAACGATTTTGAAATTACAATTATGTTTAGATATATCGCCCAGCCGTACTCACCAATCAGTATTTAAGATCTAAAATTACGGTACCAGGAAAATTTTAAAGTATTGTATTACCTGTAATAGTGTATGCATATTAAATAAGGATTTTTTAGTTGTAGAAAAGGAGAGTAAAAAACAGATGAAGAAATTAATCTTTTTAGTCCTTTAGCACTGAATAATTAATTAATGCATAGCTATACACACCAATAGCATAGTAGTTAATATAAAACGCGTGTGCTGTGTGTGCAAATTTATTGGTATGAGGAAATGCACTTTCATCTTATCACGATGCACGATGTTAACCGGAGCGAAATGAAATCACGAACATCGTAATTTGCATAACTACTTGCTCCAGAATGAACAGTATCCACAGGAATATAAGTAAATTACCCTGTGAATAAAAATGTTAATTGGATCTTGCTGTTTTTACATGTCTCTGGAATTATACAGGGTGTAAATTTGAAAACATACAATGCGTTACATCTCTGGAACTATAAAGAAGTATAGAAAATTTCTAGTAACCGTTCTTACAATTATCATCACTCATAAATGTAACCTTCCCCATTCAACCCCTTAGGATCTAACTACCCCAAAAAAATGGTAACACCCCCTTTGCGATACGTCATTGAGCAGCTGTTCAATAACAGCAAACATTTTCCTTAAAAATTGAGAAATATAAGGTTCAAAACCCATTACGTATGTTAATTCAAATTTTAAAATATTAGATTAAATGCTCATTATTCTCTGGGCAATAGTTTATCGCGGAATAGCCCGGTACTCCTGAACTGTTCCTTATCGCAGTTGTGCAATGGACAAAAGCTGAGTTTTGTACTCAACAGATTTTAAGTAACATCATCATCATCTGACATGGAGCTGACTCGAGTGTCACTCCTGGATTACGCCGGGCTCACCCCATGTCAGTAGGTGGGAAGTATTTTATGGGATAGGGTGGGATCAGGAGGGGTGTTGCACCGCGTTAGCATGCCTGCAATGTATACCGCAAGGCACCGCTGCTGCAACACCGGGTAGTTAGTAAGCTACGAATCAATGGGATTTTGAGTACGTACCCGGGACCGTTATGCAATTATGCATTTGATCCTAATAAACTTAACTTTGGTATCAACGTTTCACATTGTTCGTATCTCTTATCTATCTATTGTTCTAAGGTTCTATCTTAGTTTCCTAATGACTAGTAACTTAATATTAACCCCAAATCGTATTTTTCCCTTAATTGTAATGTCGACTCTCGATTCTTCTTCCTTCTTTTCCAGCCTTCCCCTCTGCAGTTGTCGGCTCGGAGTCCATCGTTTTCTTTCCCACTGCTACTTGTTTCGTTCCTTCTCCTTTGTTTTCCCCTTCCTCACCCTCGTACTGCTTCTTCTTCTTCGTTATCCTGTTCTTCTTCAGTCGATTCTTGATCGGATTCTTCAATCAGTGCGTACACTCTTCTTACCTCTCTTCGGGTATCCCCTTTTCTTCGTGCCCAGTCCTCCCATGTCTCTTTAGGTATGCCGGTGTTTTGTATGTCCCTCTCCAGTGATGTATTCCACGTGTAGCATGGTCTTCCGATCTTCTTTTCTTGTTTGCATGGCATAAGCTTGCTGTAGCGGATGGTTGGTCGGTCTTCTTAGAATATGTGCCCACTATTTAATTCTTGATGTAGTGCGCCGTTTAGTTATTGTTTTCCCTTCTAGAATTCCTTGTGCCATCAAAGTGTTTTCTTCCCCCCGTGGTTAGTTGATATAGTTTGAGCATTTTCTCTTTCATACTTCGAAGTGCCATTCTGTTGGCTTTCGTGATTGCAGTGGTTTTCAATCCGTACAAAGCAGTTGTGGCTATGATGGAATTGTATATTATCTTCTTTATTCCGTTTGGTAGTTTGTGTTGTTGTAGGAGAGGAAGAATCATATGTGTCACTTGGTGTGCTTTGGTTATTCTTTGGTTTACTGTCTCCGGTCTTGCTAATGAGGCCCCCTAATGTTAGATATCGGACCTACCTAATTTGCGGTCTCCGAATTAAATTAAAATTAAAATTTTAAATTTAAATTTTAAAATCTAAAAATTTTAAAATTTAAAATTCAAAATCAAATTAAATAGAATTAAATAAGTAAATTTAGATTAAATTAGATTAAATGAGGTTAACGTTTACAATTCATTTATTACGTTAAGAGGTTACAATTGCCTACCCCAGTGCGAATTTATGAATTCTATCTGATTCACAATGAAATGCAATAGTTTTACACGCAATGAAAATCCAGAATCAAATTTTACTTAATTGCATGAGTTCAAAATCGACGTATTTACTCTGCTTATTAACTACTCCCCACTGCGAATTTTTAAACACTGTCTAATTCACAATGAAATACAGTAGATTTACTATCTTGCATGCGTTCAAAATCGACCTATTTGCTAAAAGTGCCCCTTACTTTCTTGGAAATTTGGCCCTCGATTGAAATGTATGGCCTTATTCCAAGAATTCAGTTTTTAGTTGCGACGACTTATTTGTCGACCCGCTTTTCCCCGTCCCGCAAGGGTTCCTACCTGCTGAACCTTCCCTGTCCCCTTGTACGGCACTTTCATACACTTGTTACAATATCCCCCGTTGTGATTGTGATATTAGATCCGACTAGACTACAATACAAGACTACTTAATCACTTAGCTTTTTTTCTACTTTTTTCTACTTCCTCCCTCGTTCTTGCTCTCTTTTCCGCTGTTTGATCGGTCAGCCGATAGAGCAGGTGATGGCAGGTGCACTTGATTGTTTATACACCCCCACTACACCCACTTGGCGATTTCTCCACGCACTAAACGCGGGTATGTACCCCAAAGATCCACTAATAAACTTATTTGCAGGTATTTTTTAAACTTTTAAGCGGAGCACTGCTGGACGTGTCTACACTTCACGGCAACCCGACTCGGAGTCCTTCGAGAAGCCCGTCAACCGATTTTAAGTAAGCCCCATAAAAAAACTCTAATGGAGTCAAATCTGGAGATCTTCCATTTTTCCGAAACAAATTAGGCAAAAACAATGTTTGCTACTATTAAATAGCATTTCGTGTTACAAAGTGGGTGTTACAATTGAAATGTTTCTGTTGGAGTACCTACAGCCTAAGGGATTGATTTGTGAAGGTTACCTTATGAGTCATAAATATTCCCCCTCTATGTACTAAAGTGGTTCCTAGATATTTTTTATTTCTTTTTTGAACGACTTAAAGTTCACACCCTGTATAACTTAAAGTACGCTATGAACTGGTATTAAAATATTAATGTTCAAATATTTTTATAACAGCCCTTGAATGGCTGTGTACTGTCAAAATGAACATTTTTCCAGTTTTCTTAGTTTTTCGAACTTCTCAGCACCATTGTCATCAGAGCTATAAGCGGAGTTTCCGTTTCCCTATAGATTCAGATTGGAAAGAGTCAACTTGGCAAAAATCACAAACTGAAAAATATGCTACATGGTTATAAAATATGAACTATGAACTTGTACTACAGCCATATAAGTCTGCTGCTTGCATTATTATGGTTGTTAACCAATATTTATCATTTACTGCAGATGCACTTTATATTATCATTAGTTTACTTTCATGCTACGTAGACTATTAACAGGATCAATCTATTTTCTACCAATCAATTAGATTGATTTAATTGTGAGAAAACCCGGAAGTGAGGTTGATTAATTCTACACTAAATAATTCTTAGAGCATGGAAATGCTGTGCTGTGCAGTGGTTCCCAAAATTTGGGTAGCAATATAAGGTAAGGGGGTCGTTGGAGGATTTCTAAAATAAAACAAAAGCCTTTTCAAGACATTTATTTCTGCCTTTCCCAAAGTAAACAAAAATAAATCCTTAAACTATTAAAACTTTCAATAAATACAAGAAGCTAAACATAAATATCTGTAAACAAAATAATATGTAGCAAAATAAAAACATTAATGCGGTGCCTGTTTTTTTAGAAACTAGCTTTTCAAATCTTTGCTATTCGATACACACACAATAATATCATTTCCTAGTTCGAGGCGATTTCATCCTTTTGTTTTGATGGCAGTCATAGACAAGACACTTCTTTCGCACAAATATGATGTAGCAAATGGCACCAAACTCTGTATAGCTTTGTCTGCAAGCTCGGGGTATTCTTGCATTCTTTTGGTCCAAAATTGATCCAATCTACGCTCTGGGAAAATAAGTCTAGTTCCAACATTCCATTACATGATATTTCAATAAGTTTTCCTTTCATATTTCTCGTAATTCCATCTTGCGCAACGGAATTGGCTAAACATGGATTGCGTATCTACATGTGATTGTACTGTGTTTTTAATTTCTTTAGGGGAATAGTCAAGGAGCTGTTGTTTTAATTGTGCAAAGTATTTTGTATATCTGCAAACACGTGCTCAGAATTTATCATATTATCATCCTTAACTAAGTCTTCCATGAGTTCTTGAACGCACTGGAATGAAACTTCTTGTTTCCAATTGAAGTCGACCAGCTGTCAAGTTTCTTTACTGTTAATTTTCTCCGTGGCTGATATTATGTTAATATCGCTGCCTTGCAAACTGCTACTCAGAGTGTTTAAGTGCTCGAAAATATTAGCAAGGAAATCCAATCTAAGAAGCCAAAAGGAATTGGAAGGTATGGTCGTATATTCGGGTTTCCCATATTGGAAGTATATCATAAGTTCCGTTTTTAACTGGAAAACTCTTTTCAAGACATTCCCCATCCAAAGCCATCTTAGCTCCGTGTGATAAAAAAGATTTGCATATAAAGAACCTATGTCTTTACAAAATACGAGCCTGCAATGCTTTTCCTTGCTTCCCTTGATGGAATGGAGTACAAACTAATATATCTTCTGTAATATCACGGTCAGTTTTGTATCTGACAAATGCTATAAATTGGGCACAGCTAGAAATATCTGTGTATTCGTCTATCTGTAATGAGAAGTACGTGCACTTCTTAATATTTTCAACAACTTGCGCTCGAATATCTTCCGCCATGTCACTTATTCTTCTATTTTATTAGCTCTTAGATTCACAGCCTCCTTTTCATCAACAATTATTGGCACCATTTTAACAGCTGCTGGTAAAATCAGATCTTCAGGGCAACTGTTTGTGGCTTACCGGTTTTCGAAATGCAAAATGCAACTCGATAACTTAATAGTAGTGCATTTTCATTAGTAGTGGTTGCTGATTTAAAAGTGGTTTGCTCTTGGTGGGGGGAGTTTTAGCTTTCTTTCCATAAGCGTTTCTTTTTTGTGTGGATGTTTGGTATTTAAATGTCGAAATAGCTTTGATGGCTTCATACTTTCTTTTGGCAACACTTCTCGACAAAGTACGCACAGGGGTTTCTGGGAAATAACCATAAAACCATATTTGAGATATTCATCGCTTGTAGAGCAATCTATTTTTCTTTGTACTCTTGTCATTGCTAGACCCGGAAGATTCGAATGACAGTTTTAAAAATTCATACATCTTTAACAACAAAACAAGTATAGCTCGTACTTAAACATTATGTTAAATATTTGTTATCGATTTATTGTACTCAACACACAGTCAACAGTACGGCACACAATTTTGAAATTATGACTTATATCTTCGCCGACCTCTACCTATATGGAGCAAAATGGCTTTTGCAGATTATTCCATTGCCATCTAGCGCCCTCCCGAATATGGTGAAAATTTCCAGGAACACGGAGAACAAATAAATAAATTGCGCTGCTTGGTAATAAATGGCGTCAATTGGCCATCTAGCGGCTGATTGGGAATGAAGTTGAATACTACAAGAGGGGGGTCGCAAGAAAAATTTAGGCCAAATGGGGGTCGCGATTTAAAAAAGTTTGGGAGCCGCTGTCCTAGAGTGTATTAATTCTACGTTTAACTGTCTTCTTTCCATCAACTATGGCAGTACAGTGAAGAACGTTGTTTCAGTTGGGTAATGAAAAAACGAGTACATACATATATAGAAAAGATAGAAAAATACGCGTTGCGGTAATTAGGGGAGTTTATACAGTAAGTAAGACGGGTAGAACAATGCTTCCATTTAGAATAAATGACATGTATTGTATTGCAGAATAGGTAGAAAAGATGTACAGGAGCATACGAGCCAAATAAATCAATAATATCACCATGAAGGTTTAATTACGACTATGATCATTGTATGCTGTTGTATTAAAATCTTGATGCATAATGGTTTTTGTATCCGTAAAAGTTAAATGCAATTTTAGGAAAATTCCGCCACTAATCTTGTTTGTTTCCTATTTATAATTTCTTGGTTTAGGAAGGAAACAAAAGTAACCGCAAACCATGTCTTTTTTACATGCTGCTGAAGATATTATATTTCTGGCATGAATTCAACGTAGATCGGTAATTCCCCGAATCCCACTATCTAAAGCACGTATTCATAATCTTCTAGCTTGTCTAAACATTAAAATTAGAAGGGAATACTTTCAGATCATTTCAGAAATAATTCACAGTCACGGCCAAGTGATTTAAACTAAATTTCACTGAAAGGTATATAAGAAGAATAATATTAATTTTTGAACAACCTATATGTAAAAAAAAACTAAAAATGCTATTTCGTTAATTAAAAAATTAACTTTGTTTTTATTTTTAGGTTAATTGATACTTAAAATTTAGCAATTATTTATGGTTTTGTGAGTTATAGGAGTATTAAAGGACCCAAAAGTTAGCGTCTACATAAAATATTAAAAACCGGCTGAAAAATTAGCATAATTACAAACACATTAACATTGACCTATACTATCAATAGAGTTTAGTTCGTAAAGTCCACATTTCCATTGTTCGGGCGATTTCATAGAGATATTATGTAGTTGGTATTATGTCATTATCATCATCATCATAATCGTGATCCTCGTTTGTGTGGGACACAGTAGGAAGAAGTATTGAAAAGCAAGTACTTTAGTCTTTACGTTTCATTTTGGCTTTTCTGTTAATTTTTGCGCACGCTAATGTATATTCAAATGAGAAATAGTATCGCAGTTTTAGATAAAAAACCTGCGTCAAAAATAATGATATCTCAAAAAATGTTTACCAGTAGAAGAAAGTCCGAGGCTGGGTGTAAAACTAGAGCTCTTTAAAAATACTGTCTTCAAAAATTGCGCTTAGTAAAAATATCGATGGTCAAAATTGTAATCGTCAAAAATAACTCCGTTAGAAATATGTCAAAAATTTTACTACTCTTTTATCAGCCGACAAAACAGTTTTTGATTTCTTTGGGTTTGGAGATGTGATGTGACCCAACTGCATGTTTGAGCGTTTTGCTTCAAGAGTAATATAATGTACCTAGGTTTCATCAGTTGTCACAGTTGAGTGTAAGACTACATCTCCTACTCTCTCATAGTGCTGCAGCAAAGAAGAAGCGATTTGCAAACGAATAATCTTGTGCGCTACGGGTAAGAAGCGATACTTACGATGCTTTAGCTTGTGTCTTTTATTATGTCTTCAACACTTCCGACACTAATTTGTAAATTTTGGAACAATTGACAAACTTTACCCGTCTGTCTAAATGAGGTTAACTTTGCCACCATTTTCATGATAACCGAACTTGTAGCTCGTCGTACATGTACTCTAAAAGCTTTCGATCACTCAAGCACCCAATTTTCAGAATGACGTTAATCGCCATATTCTGCTTACTGCTTGTAAGAAATTCAGTTGGATTAATAAAAAAAATTATTATTATGTACTGTTCTATATTACAACGAACATAACTGTTCAACATCGTAACTGTAACTGTCAATATAATATTACAGAGAAAATAATTGCCACGGAATATCGATAAGAATCACGGCCAACCTTTAATGAATTTAATTTTTGGTATTATCGTGAGATAAGGCTTTAGTTTAAACATCCTGTTTAAATTTGAACACTTCTTGTAGAATTGGTGGTGCGTCTGGTTCTACAACAACAGGGACGGTTGTACGTAGGTCCTTGCTACCACAAGAGTGGTACAACGGTTACAACAAAAATTTTTCAGGAGTACTTATTCTTTCAAATATTTCTACGAGCGTCATTAGCAACGCACCTTAGTTCCGGTGACAAAAAAATGGTAGTCAAATTGGCGTTCGATGCCTTTTCTAGCTTTTCATCAAAAATTACGTTTTATTATTTTATTGGCACAATGAGCAATAATCTTATTCTTTGATTTATTCTCTTCTAAAATATAACTAAATAGTTCAAACATATTTTAATCACACAATTGCTGGAAAAAGTTTCAATTCTTTATGATTCGATGGATCAAAATAAATTGACATACACGTAGAATTACTCCTTTCGTTTTCCAGTTGGAAAAATAAATATATAGAAAAAATATTACAAATAGCCTCCGTTATTGTTTTGGCGCATGAGAAATTACTTGTAATGACGATTTGGTTATGATTGATTGTATAAAAAGAGAATAGTCCTTCAGCTAATGTTAATTACTTCTTATCGTTCCATAGTTAGCTTTCCAAAAAACTCTTTCATTTTAAACGAAGAAGCAGCAACATTTAAATAGCTTTTATGCTTATCGCCAGTGGCGAAGAAAAGGGAATATTGCTTTACTTGCACCCGTAATAAAGATGATCTTCCTTTCATATTTAAAAAAACACCACAATATTATTACATAGGTTGTTGCAACAACACAAGGGGCATACTTCAAACATAAACTTTAAAAGAACTCTTATCTCAGGGTAATATAAATTTTGGTAATTGCCGTATAACCTGTAAATTCTTGCGCTGCTTAATTGAACAAAGCGAAGGATACAAGGAAATAAACATGAACTTATAAAATATGGATGAAACAAAGAAATGAATTAAAGGTTTCCGAAATATCTTTCTTCTATCTTTTCTTATAAAACGTCAAACAACTTTAACAATTAAATGACAAAGTTACATGAAATCAATATTAAGGTCTAATTTGATAAATCACTTTCAAACGGAACCACCTCTTCACACAGAAGCACTTGCTTATTTTCTTCTGGTATTGGTAAAATTCACTAGATGAAATTAGGATGGCACTCCTGCGCCCCCTGATCCCGAACTTCACAACGAAAGTCCACTACTTGTTGCTTCATTCTAAGTTCATCACAGAATCCTTTTGATAATCGAAATTTGTAATTGTATTCTTGCTGAGGGGAAAGTAGAAATTTTGAATATGCTATCACACTTTGTTTGTTGTAAGGTTGTTGACGAGATTATACTACAATGATTTTCTGTGAATAAACCGTTAAATTTCCTGAACATAACCTGTTTGACGTTGCGTACATGTCAAAATTATTAAAACCACTATTGTTTGTTGGCATTCTAAACGTCAAACATGTCGAAACAATTGACATCTACTGACGCTACATTGATTTTCCGCCCCAAATGCTTGATTTTCGGCTAATTTGTCGGATTTTATCTAATTTTCACACAGATAAGTAATAATTAACGCTGATATGAACCGTAACAAAGGCCGGGATGGGTAAGTTGTAGAGAGTCAAGGTTTGGATGTAATAGTCCAAACGCTTCCCGGTTCGAATCTCCCCAGGGTCGGCAATTTTTCTAATTCCTAATTTTCTAATTTCCTGGGTGGTCGGTACTGGGTCGCGGTCTCCATTTGCCATTAGAGATCAAATTAATGGCACTCGTCGAATTACGGTCGCATTAGAGGAGTAACAAGACCATAAACAAAAACATTCACACGCAACAGCAGGTTAAGTATGGTTACACACCAACACGGTAACCCGCAGAGTCGGGCCCTGTTGTGCATTGCACAAACTAACTTAGCCTTGTCTCACCCCAAAAGCGATGGGCCTCTAAGGCCTGTGAAAGCTTCAAATATATATATATATATATATATATATATATGAACTGTAACACTTAATAACATAGTTTTATTCAAACAGGGTACAATAAACGCACAAAATTACAATTTTAATTGGCTCGCCAGACGGGCGTCTGTTTACGTTGAGTTCTACATGGCAACTTGTTTCGTTGTTTCTTCATCAGTCTTCACTTTTTCTCAACAAGTAACCATGGCAACATCATAATACAAACAACAATAAGTACATTTTACAAAAAACATGTGACTTCCACAACCAATGGGGAAGCAGAACGAAATTAACACAAATCAACCAAATCTTAAATATTTAAATAACTTTTTGACAATATCATTTACATCAAAAGTGAAATTATAGCCGTATTCCTTATTTAAAAAGAAATGGTTTGACACCTCACACGGCCTATCAATTATTTTTTATAACCAAATTCATATTTATTTTAAACATAAATCACTTTACATTAATAATATTACAATTAATGATTATCACAATCATATTAAAATGTTCTTCACACCTATATCCAAATATTACTCACAAGAAGCGTACAATTGAAAGGTCCATTTCCCTCCAAAATTGCATGTTAATTGACAGTTGTCGAACATAATACACAAATCTCATATCTTATTGTTTTCCAGGTGAAAAATCCACAGTCAAGTTTAATAAATACCTCTTATACCTCCATACAATTATTACGACTACGAATAAGTAAAACGAAACAGAGAATTCAGGCTAGACACCAGATCAACTCAAACAAAATCAACGGAAATGACAAACACTAACTGAACATGACCTTTACTTGTTTTTAACAACTTATTTTTCAGGTTCAAAACAAAAAATAGTTTTAAGTTATTTAAGTAACTTAATGTTCTATTCTTCATCTTCGAGTGCTTTATTTCTTACAAGACGTAGCGGATCTATGTTCTATTAGATTATGTAAATCAAGGTTCATATAGCACAGCAATATATATAGTCGAGACCAAGTTGGGAAGGCAGTTTTGCAAGGTACTTGGCATTTAAAACTTCACTTGCGTTAAGAAATGTTCCCGTGCGTTGAAAGAAGACAACTGCTTTTACGCTGGTCTTAGCAAAGAATTTATACACGTCAGCTCTAAGCAGGCAAGATACAAAACGAAAAGCGGATTATCTTTTGTTACGTACATTGCTTTAAGATTGGGTAGAAATAAATATATTCAGACATTCAACACTGAAAACAAAACACCATTTTTACAATTAATTTATTCACGAAAAAGTTTATGTTTGTTATTATTATGCATAATATTATTATTGCTTAAGAGCTACTGAACAACTTTGAAGTTTATGTCAACTTGATTAACAGCTATCACGGCGTCATGGGCAACTTTCAAAAAAATCGCATCCTTCCTAATTTTTAAGTTAGATGGGGCCTCGGTGGAGCAGCGCGGATACGCGTTGCCACTCGAGGTCACCACAAAATGTGGTCGATCGGCTGGCGTGTTCGAATCCCGACTGGGGAGACCGCATTTCGCTTAGTTAAGTTTAGGGTTTAGAGGCGGCCGTGGGCTAGAGGTTAGCGCGTTAGACTTCTACGCTGAAGGTCCTGGGTTCAATTCCCGGACCAGAACATCGGATTTTTAACGGCCGTTCTCCCTCGCAAGGCAATGGCAAACCAGCGAGGTATTCTGCCTAGTAAATCTTCTCTGGAGTAGAAGTGTTTACACTTCCCGTGGTTCGGAGCCCACGTTAAACTGTAGGTCCTCTATGTCTGTGACTCTAAAAACGCGCAACACAGGCATAGGAGAGAAGATCGCTACGTCTCGTAAGAGATAAAGCACTCTAAGAAGAAGAAGTTTAGGGTGCATGTTGCATGAATGACTAGTATGTAGGGGGATGCCCGCGCCACCATGAAGTAATGCGAAAGCGGTTCCGGGGGGAAGGATTCTTAAGTTAGAGAATTTCCTAACAAAAACTTCCTGAATTTGATATATATTTTAATAATCGTCTAGCTTTCAGAATAAGATCAGCTGTTTTTACGATATCCACGACCACACACTCACACATATGCATAGATACACATTTTATAAGAACATTTTTTTTATTTTTGTTATGTAAACGAATATTTCTTTAAAATATCAAAATCTATTGTGAAAAATAATATTCTGTCTATACCTATAGTATATGAAAATAAAAGTAAAAGTTTTAATTATGAAACAGAAGCTGTCCCAAATTATCTTATAAATGAAATACAAAATATAAACTACTTTTTCTGCGTTGGTTGGCAGTTGGCAGTTACACTTAGTATTGCGAACAAATTGGCTGTCGAGAAAGCGGATGTCAAGCAATGTGTCTTCGCGAGCAACTCTTCCAGCAGGCAATTGCTGGTGAGCAAACGGTGGCGAGCAAGTGATGGCGAGCAGATGACCTAGAACCATTTATCAGACCGTACAATAAGAACTGTTTTTTTAATGTACGGAAATAATCTGATATCTATTTTCATGTTTTATAAAATACTCAGTAAAAAGAAAAACAGATAATATCGGCAGTCAACCATGTTTCATAAGTTATAGTACTTTTATTGTATTATTACATTTTCTTTATGTAACATTAATTTACTTCTTTATTCTTTATTCTAGTGAACTAGTAAACTGCGGAATTTTCTTTAAAAAGCGGGAAATCCTTAAAACTATTAAAAATCGAACATTCCCGCCAAAAGCTAATCTATAATCAATCGTGCAGTGTACGTTTTGTAACAAACATGTAAAGCATTGATATCAATAATGATTTATTGTGTTCACGTATTTAATGTGGAACGCATAAAAACATTAATATTATTGCAAGGGCATACTATATAGTTTCTGCCTCCTTGTTCCAGTACTGAGTTGAGTTTTAGTAGGTACTTACGAAAAATTTAAAATCTAATGTTAGACTTGCCTCTTGAGAGACACCAAAAGGAAAAACTGACATATTATTTTTCTACTTATCGATTAATATCAATTTCCTTTTAACTGGATTTGGTTTATTTCTACATTCGGTATATACTGCGTCCAAATGAATTAGTAACGACAATTTCACTAATTGCTAATTAATCATATTTGTTTGCTTTATTTATTAAATGTTTAATTTATGCAAGAGGAAAATACTTAAAATTGTTTGAACATGACGTGCCCTCCCTTGCAATGAGCGACAACTACATGTAGAAATCTGTAAAGGTAACAACAGGTATAGATTGCGCAAACTCATGTTTTAGATACGAAGCTTTTGTTCTCCATAGTCGTTGGGTTTTGTCAATATGGTAGTGGAAACACGTGTAAGTGCTTAAATTTCCCAGAGGATATCTATTAGAAGTGCGTCATTGTCAGGCTGCCCATCTGCCTCTCTGTCAGAGCTTTCAGAGGTATGTAAAATTCTACATTTATACAGATTGATTTAACTCAAAGTTTTATTTTACATTTCCGCTCAAACATGTGTAAACAAACTGTGATTCATTGATCTTATGCCCGCGTTCGAGTGACTTCCAAATTAACACCTCGTGCAATTCAAACAATCATTGTTCTCCCTTAACCGTGCAGACTTGCACGTTCACGTTTTTGTTAACTTAAAATTATGTCAGAATAGTCAGAATCTAGAACTCGTGCTTTCGCATCTAATATGGATTTTCTTGGTCGGGGTTTTCCCGCCTCAAAATATTGCACCATTTTGTGCTGTTTTTCTGTTTTAATTTGTAGAGGCGCCAAATGTTTTAGTTGTATTGTCTAACTTACAAATCCTTTTTTGGTAATTTTTTTGTAATTATTTCAGAAATCATTGCAATAATAATACAAAATATGTGGGTAAATTTGGAGGTTGATGACCCAATGTTTCTGAACTTGCGCTGTCGAATGTAAGAGAAAATCTGGTAATTGGTTTGTGCCAAAATAAACTGTTTTGTTTTTTTTTTAAATTTGTGTGTAGAAATACATTGTAATGTTTCAGTAATCGAGTTTTATTATTCGTGCCAAATAGCCATTACTCACTATTATTTCGTTGGAGTTTATTAATAGTTCAATTGTTGGGAATTCTGATTTTACTGTTGCTATTTGCATAACTAATGGGAAAGAAAAGAGAAGATTAGGAAAATGTAAATATTGATAGATACTTCAACCTATGCCTCTTAAAAGTGTTAATTGTTAATGTAATATTGCAATCTTTTAAACATCCATCCATCTTCCTACATGGAACGTACAAAATGTAATCTATTATGATGTTATCTATTATCAAAAAGCAGTTGTAAAAACAAATAGCATCAATGTCGGACTATTCGGTTACCCCCCCCATTTTTCGCATTTCATTTGTATATTTACCATAATGATTATGGTGCAGGTTATAAGCCATTATATGGTACTTACAGTCATAAATTCGGTGACGATAGTAATACTAATAATTATAATAATAGTATGGTATATTCACTATTTCTATTTTGTTTTCGTCGCAGGTCTCGAGTCACCATGGGTTCCACCTATGATGATGGTAAGTATTTATTCCAAATATATACAGGGCTGCCCTTTTAGTTCATTATTTTCATCATCGAAACAATAAACTTTGTTACATATTCTTTTGTTATTCTGTATACAATTTTGTTTCTACTCTACGAATTGACACAATATTTACTACATGATTGTTGATTTGAAAGAGCGAGATCTAGGACCCGGTTTTTCAAGCATCTTTGAGCACTGCAGCCATCATTGACTAATTGTACACTCTAACTCTGAATTTTGTTTATCTGAGGAAATTCCCACTCCAGTAGTGATTTTTAACGTGTCACACATCGCAGTGGCACGGGACCTACGGATTTACTTCTTAACCGACAGGATACGCACTTTCAGATTTTTCTCCGCTAGAAGAATCTCGCCGACCTCAGCCAGGTTCGATCTCGCGTACCTTGGATCTAAAGGCAAATGCGCTAACCACTAGACCACTGAGACCGGCATATTTATGTATTACATCCTTTACGTATTTAACGCTATACACTTACGGAAGGGGCATTAACTTTGCATTTTAAATACAACAAGCGTAATAAACTAACAAATGAGATATGACAGAAAACTTGTCTTATTGTTTTACACAATTCTGTGTCGTATCATAAGCATTTTGTGTGTAAAATTTTGTACAAAATTCTGTAGATTCATGCTCTAAAATCTACAGAATTTTGTTTAGACCTGCGTCGTATCGATGCGCAATCAAGCAATTTTTAGTGTTCATCAACAATCACAACGGGCAGAGAGGTAAATGTTTTACTACGTGTTTACGCGGCCGCGCTGGCGTTAACTGTGCTTACACTGAATATAACTTATAAACACCAAAAACACAGAAAAATAATACTATACAAAACGCCAACAAACTAACAAGATTGGTGGTTACGTAAACAACAGTAAACAGTTATTATGAAACCTTGATAGAATTCCACATTATCCACAGTCACATAATTATTTTGACAGTTTCCTCATAGATGTCAACGTAATTTGCACCTATTTTCGCAATGTCACAGAATTTCTTACAAGTTTCTGGTTTGAGTCATACAGATTTTGCAGAATTTGGTACAAAATGTTGTGTCGTTTCATACTGACGTTACCTAGGGCTTATTTCCAGTAGTTTATTTTACAAATAGCAACATTTAGTCGTATGAAGTACTAATAAAGACGAATTGCAACTCTAATCTACATATGAGATTCAAAATTAGTATTAGTACATTCTAAAATTTTTAATTTTTTATGGAGGAAATACTTTGAGAAATTTTTGTATCAACTGGCTTTCTGTACATATATTAAATAATACCTAAGGTTTTAGTTAGGTATAATAACTGAATTAAAGAAAGAAGGCGTCGTAGTGATACTTAAAGGATTAAAAATACTAATGAATAAATGTTTACATGAGGCAAAAATATCGCAGGATCGGAATAAGTTACTAACAATGTTATTATACAAAGAATGGGATAATAGCAGACTGAAGAATTGCCGCCCCATATCACTGCTATCACAGATATAGAAACAGATGACCCGGATAATAACTATTAGATTTAATAATAACTTAGCACTCTACCAACCGATCGAACAAGCAGGCTTCCGCAAGGGATTCAGTACATCACACCATCTACTTACACTAAGGACTTTAATAGAAAAATCGACCGAGAATAATCTGCCGTTACACTTGACCTTCGTAGATGATCAAAAAGCTTTTGATAGTACTGAACTGTGGGCAATGGAAAAAGCACTACAAAATAACCTAATAGATCATAATTACGTACAACTATAACGTTCTATATATGAAAACGCCGAAATGGTAGTTCAGTTACATGACAACTCTCAACATACACCAACCGAGAGAGGAGTGAGACAAGGCGACTGCTTGAGCCCAAAACTATTTATAACAACTCTTGAGGACGTTTTCATGAAATAAGAATGGGATCAAAAGGGAGTAAATGTTAATGAAGGAAGGTTAAGTCATCTGAGATAGGCAGACGACGTTGTTCTGATGTCCGAAAGAAGACCTGCAAACCATGATATACGAATTAAAAACGGAATCGGAAAAAATATAATAAAACAAAAATAATAACAACCCAGGAAGAAGGCGGAAACATATTAATAGACAATCACACGTTAGAATTTGTAAACGACTACATATAGTTAGGACAGATGGTAAAATGCTGCAAACAAAACCAAACCGTTGAAATAGACAGAAGAATTAGATTCGCGTGGTCAGTCTTTGGGAATCAAAACTGAATACTGAAGGGTAAAAAAATACCGCTGTACTTAAGACGGAAATGTTTACAACCAATGTGTATTGCCTGTATTCAGTGGCGGCTCGTGACTTAAGAAAGAGGGTGGGCACAAGAAAAAACTTACCTATTTTTTGTACATAAAATCCATTCTCCTTTTTTTCATGCTGGAAAAGACGTCTATGACTTTGTTGCCAAAATCCTAGACTGGACGAACTTCTTTTCTATTGATAGGACCGCCAATGCGTTCAGTCCATCTTCTGACATTGTGCTTCTCAGAAAAGTTTTAATGCGTTTGAGGGTGGAAAAACATCGTTCACATTCTGCTGTCGACATGGGCGTTGTACAAATAGTATCCAACAGTTTGTATGTTTCCGTCAAAACCTTTTTTAGGTTGTTGTCTGCTATGAACACAAAAAGTGGCAAAATACCACCTACGTCACATGTCATCGCGCTCATAAATTGCTGAAAGTTCACTTTTCAATGTTACACTGTCCAACATAGGATAAGATTTCACAGTTTCATCATAATATTTTTGTGGAAATGCATGCCTACACCAAAGCCCAAAAGCGTTCAAGCGTTTGTCCATTAAACACGTAGAAGTGTCTGTAGTTTCATCGGCCTCCAAAGCAATGAAATTTGCAGATTTAATTTCTTTTAATATTTCCTGCTTGTAAATTTGCAAGATTGCATCTAGCAATTCGTTCTGAATAGTTTTTGAGGCGCCTTTAAACACTTGTGAACCTTTCATATGCATTGCAAGCACAGCGTCTAATTCGGCAGCAAAGTTGATTAACCCTAAATAAATTCCTGGATTGTCTGACGTTAATGTTTCATCGTGACCTCGCAACGCTAGTTCAAAGGCGCCGCAAAATTTAATACACATAATTAACCGGCGCAAAATATGACGATTTTTTTCCACGTCTTCGTTGTACTTAATTTTAGGTAGCAAATAAGCACCCTCTAGTTGTTCACGGATGTCCACTTTGCCTAAAACACTAAAATCCATGCACGCATTCATGTGAGAAACGGAAGATTTGTGTTTCTTTGCCCTCTCTGCAATGTGTTTTAAATCATTCACCCCTTGTTTATTCCACGCACTAACCTCTTTCTTAAAAATTAAGCACATAAAACAAAACTGTTTGTTACTGAACATCCGCACATCCAATCGTATTTTTCGTAGATATTCTTGTTGAATTTTCTATTGTACGTTCGGGTTTCACTTGTCGAACTGTAGTTTATCTGAAGATCAGGAATAGGCCTTCCTTTCTTCTTAATTAAAAGTTTTTCCTCAAATGATAGCGGGTTTTTTAAAAGATTTTGCACGCAATTAACTTCCATCATTGAAAAAACGTCACGTTCGTTTGAATTCACACGCGCGATTGCGCGAAACAAAACACTACGGTCGAAAGTCAAACGTTGACTTTAAATGGGGAACAATCTGCTCGGTGCCCCATTGGCCTGGTATATCGCGTATAGCGAAGATAACCGATAGCCAACCGAATCACCTCTGCATGGGGAACAAAGCAGAGCGTTCCCCGGAAAATAGTTTTGAGGCTGTTAGCCGCGCTTGTGGTGCGGAAAGAAAATTTGATACCATCGTTAAAATAATGAAATTAAAATAATGCACTGAATTACATGCGAATTTCTCTCTGTGTTTATCTTGGTGGTTGGGTGGGCACGTGCCCTTGTGCCCTTTAGTACAAGCCGCCACTGCCTGTATTCACATATGGTGTTCAGACTTGAACTTGAACTCTAACATTGTTGATAAACTGACTAAAACACAGATGACAATGGAAAGACAGATGCTTTATGTAAACAATACACTTGGAATAGCAAAAAGCTTCCTTCTTATTTTATTATTAAATTATGTATAAGGCGGTACAAACAATATTGTATTTTTTATAATTTTTAGAAATTCTTTATAAAATTCAGCTATCAAACGGTATTTAGGGAAGTGACATCGATATTGTTTTTAAATACAATTAACACCTTGTTCTTCGTTAGCCCCCTTCCATCCAGTGTTGGACATAAGCCTCCCCAATCTTACGCCAGTTTTCTGTATTTATCGAATCCATTCAAATCCCGCCACTCTCTTCAAGACATCCCACCAACGCGTCTGTGGACGTCCCCTTCCTCTCCTTACCGTCCATGTATCCATTGTTGTATTTCTTTGTTCCATCTAGCGTCTGGCTGCCTCATAGTATGGCCAGCCTATCTCCATTTGAGTGAGACTATATGTTCGATTACATTAATTTAATTTAGTTCTCTGTTGGATGTCTCGCTTTGTAATCCGGCCAGACAGGTTCACACTTCCTTTGTTCACATTTTGGTTATAAACTTGTTTATTATATTAAGCTTAAATAATTTACAAATCACCGCTTTTTAAGGAAGTTCTACACAGGTCTAGACAATAGTTTTAATATCCCAAACATCAAAATGTTAACCTACAGGCTGTACCCAAAACTCTAGGGACTCATTAAGACACACACGATCCGCATTACTGGACCTGCTATTTTAAATTGTAATAAAATCAAGCAAAACATGTAATTAGAAACGGGGTAGGGTTACCAACTAGTCTTTTTAATCCCAAAACTCCGGGTTTTACGCATTTCCTGCGGGGTGCGGATTGTCTAATCTTTTCACCGCATCCTCTCATTTTTCAATTTTTACGTGAAATACTATATTTTAGTAACAATATGAAGCCAACAGATTTATACGCTGCGGTATTTTGTATTTGTTGGTAATCATAATTATATTTTCTTACATCAAATAAAGTGTACAAGGTGGTTCTAAAAAGTCTGTAGAAAAGGCTACATATATATTCCTGAGACCAAAATACGACGATTTAACCTAACTTACCTAAATGCAAAAGTGTACGGTTACGGAGTTACAGCCTTCTACAATGAGACTTGCGCGATCACTTTTCTGCATATAATTATGGTAATAGTTGGACCAATGTTTTGAATTTTAATTGCGTACGTTACTCATCGAGGGTAAAAATTAGAGTCTAGTTTCGTTTTAATAAGTGCAGGGGCGTATCAAGTGGGAGGACTAGGAACTGTTTTCTACATTATTTTGTTTTTCTTATTTTTGCATGTAGTGGTTTTGTACAGACCTTTTAGAGACACCTTGTATATGACATACCTCTGAAAATAATGATATATCCTTCCGCCATTTTTTATGCGGGTGGAGGGATACATATGAGATACCATAAATTAATAATAATCAGCAATCCTGAAACGGGAGATCTCTTAAGATTTGGTTTTTATTAGATATCGTCGTGAAAATTTCGCTGTTGCAGCTCGGTAAAGTTTGTATTCGTTCAAGGAATTACTTCAGTGTGAAGTATCGCCTGCTGAATAGTTAGTTATACTGAGGAATATATATCATTTTTTTCTTCATAGTTGTGTAAAAGATTTACATGTACTTGGACGATAATGCGACTTTTACTGCGACTATGCTTCTGTATATACAAGAGGATCAGGATATCAGATTTTAATCCTAAATCATATAACAGACAGTTACTCATAGTTCAAAAAATATTTATGCTTAACTGCACAATAGTTCCATATTATTTTAAGTCACATTAAGACCGAAATCACTACTAAACTCTAACAAAAATATCCGAATCCTATTTTTCCAGAAGGAAATATACCATTTCGGTCGATTCCACGACGTTTATATTCGTTATTAACCAAAATGCGTTTCGTTTGCTCACACATCGCCGAATTTTTTCATGTTACATAGCTTTTTTGTGACGATCTGTTTCTTACAAAAATCACATCTTTAAACACAACATTGTATTGCTTTTATTACCTGGGCGAAATGTAAGCATATACCAAAACATCGATCTACCAATAATTCAGGACTGCCCCAAGGTTTATTGTGTCAACTCTGCCAAATGAACTTCTCGTCGGTGACGGAAGTATTATGAAATGGCGTGATAAATATATACATTGATTTGATTGAGTAGTTAAAAAATTCGTTAATTATCTGTAATTTATGTAAAAAACTGAAAAGTTGCTTTGTTGTTTGTTACGTACAACATACGGTATATATATAGGGCAACAGTTTGAGAAACGTTGGAATAGGAAATAAATTACGTAGATTATGCAAATTATACTTTCTGGCACACAATGCCGACGCACGCCTAATTAGTTAGATGATGATTACTAATTTTACCATACACATGCCTAGTTCAAGTGAAATTTTTATTGTATTTCTGATTAAAGTTATGTACTTAACGATGATAAATTACTTGGTGTGTACTTTATTTTGACAGTTTTAAATCATAGCATATTCATGTTTTGATAATGTACATTTTGATATCAATATAGAACAAATACATACAATGCCCTTTAGTGGAACATCTAACAACTCGATAGCGTTGATTCAACCCTCATGTATGAGAATCATTTGAAAAGCTCTTGCAATGATGTATAGATCTAAAATTATTGGTGCAAGGAACTGTTCGTGTCTTATGAACATCTGTAGTATATGAAGTCATTCTGTCAAGCAGTTGTTTCCATACAATGTTTTGAATAAAAATATTTGTGTTTATTTGAAAACATTGATTATCGTGATGTAATTACGTACAATGTGTTTATCAACAACGGCGATTTATAATAATGGTAAGGCACGAAGGCGTTTAGCCTGCACGGTGGAAGGTGAGAACTCCTGCATCCTTACTCACGTCTGGTTGTGGCGTGCCAAATTCATAACACGTGGTGATGTGGTGAGCAGCGCGCAACAGTAGCTGCATTATTACCACTTGTTCATTCGAGCGCAGGTATCCAATTATTTAAAGCAACTGAGTAGGCTGCCGGCCAGGCATGGAGTCGGAGGTTTGAACTCCCGACTTTCCTTATCGGAGCTCAGTGCTCTAACCACTCATACCAATATAAATAGTTCATTAGAGGCCTCTGCCCCTTAATTTTCAAATGTATCCTGTTGTAGCATGGAGGGCTTACAGTAGACACCCAAAGAGTGCACCATTAAAAATTACCAATGATATTTTAAAGGATTGTCTATTACGGGGTTATAAAATTTTTAAGACTGTAGATAATATTTCAGTGGCATGAGTCTCATGTTAACTGAAGAATTACATATGAAGAATATATCCAGAAGATGCTGCTATATTTGCTAACAACTGATCAAAACGAATTCGATTACTAACTTCTCGAATGTTTGGACCGTTTTAAGAAAAATACAACTGTACAACTATAGATAACTGGGATTCACTTGTGTCATTCGAAATAAAAAAAATGTCATATCAATGACATCTATAAAATAAAGGCAATGCTTGTAAAGTCTATTTCAAAGCCATTAGCATCGATTTTCTGATATGCTGAAAGGATATTTCTAATAGATTATCTTCCAAAGGCTGTACAATCCCAGGAGAGTACTTACTACACTAACTGTTTTTGACTAATTGAACAATTGGAAAAAGATCTGGTATAAGCAAGAAAAAGTCAGTATTCGTCAATACCATGCACATTGCACATGCCCATACAAGTGTCATTTCCATCGCCTTACTCAACAAAATTTTGTATAATTTTAATAATAAAAATACATATGTACAAAACTACGTAACTTCATTGGCATACGATATATTTTGATATGGGCAAATAGTAATTTTCTAATTAAATAACACAAACACAACAATATTGTTGCATATAAAATACTTAAGAATGCTTATTTTTTAACGTTTGCTGAAGATATTTTTAATAAACCAGATGTTCAGAATTTTAATAATAACAAAACTTTTATAGAATAAACCACTGTAGTATATGTTGACGCCCAAAAATCTCTGCGCCAAACGGGCCTCGCCAAACCGGGCCGTTACCGATTTTTAAGGACACTGGCAGTTTTCGATAAACGTTTTAGAAAATAATAGTTGCTGGTTTCCCCACACACGTCATCATTGGTCTATCAATGTCTATGAGAACTACGTCAGACATTGTTTTTTATTATCATCTAAGATTACACATAAAATTTTAAATTAATTAAAGTAAATGATGTTCTAGTTCGTTTAAACTTCGTCGCAGCATCTATCCGTTTTGGGGGTTTAATATATACATACAAATAAGTAAGTAAAATTGACACCATTTCGATGATAGAGCACCCTCCTACAGTTGATTGATAATATTGAAATTACTGTGCAGTATAATCCATTTTTGATCTGATTAATTTTCGACGTTGGTCCGTTATGCTTTTTGCATTATTATCATTATATCAAGTGTTTAATGAAAGTTTTGGAATAAATAATAATATATTTCCATATTTATTAATTGTTTGTGCTCTCGATTAGTATCAGCACTAGCATTCATTAAGGTGTGGTTGTTGTTACTCTGTATTAAAAACCATTACAACTTGTGATGCATTCCATACAAAAGTTCAATTTAAGTCGTGCGTATCCCTACATTTTGCCTTCTTCTATTAGATAAGAAGCGCATACCGACGAATCCGCGTTTACATACATATTTCCGCTGCTTTGTGATAAATTTCATATTTATTTTATATCGATCTGTTGATTTTGAAAGCAGAACGTTGTACCCATGTTTTCGAACATCGTCAGTGACGCTTGGCTACTTGAGTCAATTTCGGAGTATATTGCGTGATATCTCCACCTGAGATAACCTTGGCATCGATTTTATTTATTCAAGCCCCAACGGCGTCATTTAGGCTTAAAGATGGTAGGTTAAAATGTTAAATGTTTCCACGAAATTTAGAAACAACCCGTTACGTGCAGCAAGTGTCGATCTCATAGGTGTCCTTAAAAGGTTTCGTGCAACCTCTAAATTGCCGCAATTGGGAACATCCCATGCGCCTCCTTCAAGAAATTGAAAAGTTAAAAGTATCGATAGCAATTAATGAGTATTATTGGCCCATGCTGTTCTGGCCATTAGAACAATTATATTATTGCATTGTTCATATCTTTGGAGTCGTGACCGATAACGTTTTCACGCAACATTTTTGTTCATTTGAATTTTTTTCCGTAAACATCCAATCAGATCCACTCCATTACTAGCATGTTAATACGTTTTATACGTATCGTAATTTCTATTGTAGAGATACGATACATTTATACTTTTTACCTACCAAACCCATCTCAATACAGTTTGTTTTTAATATTTAATTTATTTTCAATATTCCGTAAATCACGGCAGATATTAATGTGCAAATGTATGGACAATTGGTACTAGTGAGTCGGTGGGCACTAAGGCTGGGCAATACCACAATATAAGTATTGAATATCGATGCTAGGTTGGTATCGATATACGGCATACATATCGGAATAACGAGGGTTTCAAGAATCGAATGTGTCAAAGTATCGAACATATGAAAGTATTAGAAGAAGCTAAAGTATCCAACTATCGCCTCCATCAAAGTATCGCAAGTATCAAAATTTAAAAGCCATAAAAATATTAAATTGCACCCAGAAGAATTATTTGCAAGGCATTGATGAATAACACAGTGTTTATAATATCCTCAATATTATAAACACTGCGATTATATAAGGATAGATACGAATGTAAATCACCTACGTTTACAAACTAGAACTATACTGGTAAAACACCCATACGTAACAAAATTAATTTGGTACCTACCTCGAATTGAAATGGTTTATTTTATTTCTATTAAAATACTTCACTTAAATCACGTAATCTTAACCAACAAAATGACAGATTTCTCATTTCTAAGTTCTGCGATGTAGACCCTTCGACACTTTAGTACTTAACATATTATAGAAACTTAGGTATTTCCCATATCTTCGAAATTTCGATACCTTGCTTCATCGCTGCCGAGTATCCTATACAATGTGTCTGCCAGGGGAGTATTTACGAGGTGATTCGTCTCCCCTTCTTAAAAACGGGACAGTGTTAGTACTTTCACACCAAGTCTGAATTTTACAAGTGCACTGAAGCTCTAAGGCAGGGGTCACCTGGCGGACCGCGGTCCGGATCCGGACCGCCGACGTATTTTGTGCGGACCTTAAGAAAAAAGTAAAATTCATTACCTAAAATATTTATTTATATATGTCAGAAAGAATCTATGAATATCAAAATAAAAATCTATGGTAATTTAATTTAGCACGCGCTTTGTCTTCTTTGCCGCTCATCGGATAGCCACGACAACGGACGACGCGATATTCTAGCCGTGGTGACGACGCGACGCGCGCGAGTGAATGGCTACAGTGGGCAGACATCGTCAATTGAAATCATTTCTTGACGAAGTTAATGCACAATATGACGATCTACTGCTGCATAACAATGTACGGTGGTTAAGCAAAGGCTGCGTTTTACAAAGATTCTTCGCCATTTTAGAAGATTTGAAGATATTTCTTTCTAATACTGATCATGCTTCAGCAAACGCCTATTAATGTTTTCTAAGCGAAAAAGAAAATATGGCTACCATCGCTTTTTTATCGGACATTTTTAAACATATCAATGACCTGAACCTTAAGCTTCAAGGGAAAGGAAAGCTTGTACGGGAACTTCTCTCAGAAGTGAGAAGCTTTTCGCGAAAACTCGATCTTTTGAATAACGATCTGGAAACAGAACGCTTGCACTTTCCTAATTTAAAAATAGTGAACAGTGGCAACGAGATTGACGTCGCCCAGTACAAGACTTTCATTAATGATCTTAAATCGGAATTCGAAAACAGATTCGCAGACTTTAAGAAAATTGAGAATGTTGTGGAAATTCTCAGCAACATTTACTCTCTGCAGCCTGATGGTGAATGAAGCAATGAAGCTGCAAATGTTTTCGGGAGTAATAAAGCTGCTCTACAGATGGAAATGATCGATTTCCAAGAACATACTGTTTTAAAACACAAAAATGCGGAACTTCTTTGCCAAGAATTTTGGATAAAATTTGTGTGTGGTAATAAATACCCATAACTAAAAAATTTAGTTTTGAAACTTTGTACAATGTTTGGATCAATATATATTTGTGAAGCATCGTTTTCTAAGATAAACTTCATTAAAAACAAATTTCGATCTCGACTTACCGATGACCATCTCCAGGATTTAATGGCAATAGCTTGCACCAACTTAACTCCAGACTTCAGACAGATAGTTCAAAGTAAAAAATGTCATTTTTTGCATTAATATTAGATATTTACTTTGTTATTTTTGTGCATTAGGTAGTTAGATGTATCCTGAATAAAAAATTATTCAGGTTTCTTTTTGTTTTATTTATTAATTGACATTTTAAATCTTGGTTGCTAGTTATCATCTACCAAAAGGACCGCGACAGTCTGATACTTTTTAAAAACGGACCCCCAATGAAACTAATTTGTGACCCCTGCGAGGGGAGCAGCGTGGTGGACAAATGCGAGTATAGGTCAAACAATATTCAAAGTTAAGCAACGATCCACACCCCTTCAAGTGGTGATTTCACTTGTATGGGTGACCTATGCTCACACGCTGTTATCCTTGTACCTCGGGGAGTACCTAAAACCGTCGGCCCTCCTGGGTTAGTACGCCACGGCACCATCTACCTTAAACAGGGTTAAGGTGGCAGCCAGGTGTGGAACCAAGTCTTCAGATATCCCCGCAAAATATTTCCCAGGCGCACTTTACTTTTACTGTAGGTTGTAATAACAGGCATTTCCTTAAAGCGCACACTTCTATTTCGAACAATTTTATATAGTGTCTACTTTACACACTACAGGATACTTTTTTCGATCCTGTGATTATCTGTTATGAAGGTATGCGTATTTTTCCAGTGTAGCTATTTGTATGACTATTCTGATGTCAGTGATTTTTCGAAGGAACAAATACTGCGTGCACCCTGGACATAAACATCATTTAGTGACTTTTTGGTTTTCATTATTGCCAACTGCTCTTGTAGATTGTTTGTACGGGGAGGGCTGTTTCTGTCCTTTGACACTACGGCCTCATGGGCCTATTGTGCATCCCCTTCTGTCGCTAGTCGCTGTCAAGTAGATCCGTCCCCTTTATCAGGTCTACGAGTTTGTTGATCAGACAGGTTGCCCATCATAGATTTGCTTTGTCTCTGTCAAGGTGAGAGTTTCCAGTGTTCCGAATGTTTGTTAAGATCCATTCTTTAACTGCTCCTCTCCGTGTCCGCTTAGTTAGACCGACAACAGGTTCAGGCCCTGTGAACGGTGTTTCAGATCTTAGTGGTTTGCTGCCTTATACACCAGCTCCGGTTCCGTTGCTCGTGCATGAACCGTCTGTATACCATACTAAGCTTTTATGCAAGTGGTGGTTCCCCTTGGTTCCATTCTTCACAGTTTATCCGTACTTCGAAAGGTTTGTGAAAAGAGTATTTTGTTAACATGTAGTCCTTTCCCATTTTAGCTTTGGGCCAGATACTACATTTATTATATTGGAATGTTCTCATGTGTGTAGGGTGCTTCTCCAATTACCCGTGCGGTTTAGGCGATACGCTCCCATGCGTGCCTCTCCCTTGATTATTATATCTAGAGGAGGAAATTGCAGTGGAGCTTCTAGTGCTGCTATCGGAGTGCTTCAGAATGCTCCAGTTATATATGGACAAGCCAGTCTTTGAACACTAAGAATCTGGCTTATTTGTCTTTGATTTACTTTGGGCCACCATACTAATGAACCATAGGTTATTGTCGGTCTTATCACCGTTGTGTAAAGCCAATGGACCACTTTTAGTTTTAATCCCCATTTATTTCCAAAGGCTCTTCTTGCCATCATCACGGTTATTGTTGTTGTATTGTTAGTGATTCTTTGCAAATGTTGGTTCCAGGTCAACTGCTCTTACTCTGCAACAGAAGAAAAACCACCGTATCTATAAAAAGGCTTTCAAGGAGGAATGTATAATTCAAATAGCCGCACGTCGAATCCTATCGCAAGTATTTGTCAGGTTCCGTCGGTTTTTAACTGTTTTTTATGAATTATATCTTCGACGGTGCGCACGTTACAGTGAGTGCGATGTGTACGAGGTGTGATCAAAAAATACGGTGAATGAATTTTATTACGAACGAAATAATAAGGTTACATCAAATTCAAATTAATCTCCTTCAAAGTACTCTCCTTGGCTAGCGATGCACTTATTCCAAAGGTGATTCCATGTTTGGAAGCATTTCTGGAAGGCTTCTTTCGGAACGGCCTTTAGCTGCTCCGTCGTTGCCCTCTCAATGTCGGGAATGGTGTCAAAACGTTTTCCTTTTAGCACGGTTTTTATTTTTGGGAAGAGCCAGAAGTCGCATGGTGCTAAATCCGGAGAATAAGGCGGATGTGGACAGACAGGAACTTTTTTTTCGACCAAAAACTTTCGGATCAGAAGCGAGGTATGGCACGGCGCGTTGTCGTGATGTAGGAGGAAGCCATTGGCCCATTTTTCTGGTCTCTTTCTCCGTACATCGTTTCGCAAACGTTGCAGTACGCCCTTGTAATATTCGGCGTTTACAGTTTTTCACCTTGGAACGAACTCTAATCGCACTATGCCCTCACTATCAAGAAAAACCATGAGCATGACTTTGACGTTCGACTTTGACTGACGTGCTTTCTTAGGGCGAGGGGAGCCACTCGTTTTCCATTGGGAACCCTGAATTTTCGTCTCAGGGTCATAGCCATACACCCAACTTTCATCTGCAGTTATAATTTTGGCCATGAAATCCGGATCTGCATCAAGACGATCCTTCAATTCTGTGCAAACTGACACACGATTTTCCTTCTGTTCGGCAGTCAAAAGTCTGGGAACAAATTTCGCATTCACTCGTCTCATTTGCAAATCATCGGTTAAAATGATTTGCACGGATCCGTATAAGATGTTCCGTTCTTCGGTAAGCTCTCGAATAGTCAATCACCTGTTTGAACGAACCGTTTTTGCCACTTTTTGCACGTTTGGATCTGTTTTTGAGGTCGAAGGACGTCCTGACCGTTTCTCATCTTCAATCGACTCATTTTCGCTTTTAAATCGCTCATACCACTTGTAAACAGTCTTCCGAGTCACCACATTATCGCCATACACTGATTTTAAAATTTCATGAGCTTCTTTGGCACTTTTTTGCAACTTAAAACAAAACTTAATGTTCACGCGTTGTTCAAAATCCATGATGCGCGACAGACGGTAAACACGACCTCACTCTTTCGGCTCTGGAAGCCGCTTGACAAGTCACAACTTGTTCAAACTTGACACTCACTATCTTAAAGGATCAGGCTATCGGCCTTATTACTTCAAATGGATGTAGGGTCAGCAGATGGTGCTATAAAAATTCATTCACCGTATTTTTTTATCATACCTCGTATAACGCTGCAAATAGAAACGCGCATTCCATTTTAATTGGTAGGAAACTATATCTCATTTTTCTGTAAACATTTTTTAAAATCATTGTCTACTTTATTAGGGGCATAATTTCTTTTTGCACGAAGAACAAAAAAAAATTATATTACTTCTTTAATTTATGATGATTGAAGCATGCGAAATTATGGAAACGTTCATTTCATATTTATATTTTTTGCGGTTAATTAGTTTGTAAAAGGTGATGCAACAGACACTTTATAGTTTCTTGGTTCTACTTTTGTGAAATTACAATTTCCATGGTCAACGTAAATGCGTTTGTTTAATTACATGGTTGAATACAGAGTGAAAATTCTACTAGAACAGCTGTTCTGCCTAACGGAAACAGAAATTTTCCATTTGCAAATATACGGGAACTATAAAGTATTTCATGTTATTGGATTTGGAAGTGATATTTGCATCACATTGTATAGTGTGCGATAGAATAATTTATACCTGTTGGTCGGCAGTTATTTAAAAATTTTGCTTTCATTATTTTTATCGGGTAACAGTACAAAATAGAATATTTAAAATTTTTCAAATTGTTGAGGAAATTTATTCAAAATACTTCAGAAAACCATTTACCACCTCGATACTTAGAACACCTAATACCCACCTGTCTCTAATCAATCCTAATTTATTGAAGACGGACTATTAATTTATATATCAAGTAAAGTTTTCTACACAATTAAAAAAAGACACAGTTATTATAAAAATATGATAATTATTAAAAATAGCTTAAATATTCATTTTCAATCAACAGGAAATACGTCATCGATGTTCAGACAGCGCCTTTAAGGTAGGCGCATACTATTCGCATCGCACGGAACGGACGGATCGCATTTTATTTGGCTACATCGCATACTATTTGCAAAAAGTCGAGACGGAACGGATTTTATTTTGTTGTAACGCTTACTATTTAGTTACGAAGTCCCGTTATTACAGCCGCAGTTTTCACCTAGAAACGAAATGAATTCAGAAGAAGAATTGTTTTTAATTCATTATTTTTGCAATTTCTTCCCATTTATTTTGCCTTCTTTGCAAAACAGAATATTGCGGATGTTTTAAATTGTACAATTCTTCATAATGTTGTATCACAGAAATTAGGGTAGCATCATCCATTTTTGCTTTCGTTATTACTAACTTCTTAATCTAGTGTTTTAATTACTCAGATATTCAACTGCTTATAAACTGTACCAACATTTCAGTCAAACTTCCAGCGCTTTACGTTTTGCAAGTTCATACAGGTGATGTCGTCATCAACACACATCGCATCTCACGGATTTGATGGTGTTTCGACGATGTGATTCCGCAATTCCGTTTATGCGATCCTTCCGATGCGAATAATATGCGATACCCAATAGTATTACATATGATAGCAAACAAAAATGCGATCCGTCCGTTCCGTCCGTTCCGTGCGATGCGAATAGTATGCGCCTACCTTTATACGTATTTCGTTGGTTGTTCATATACGTTTTAACGTTTTTCTCATGATATACGTCAATAACTTCATTTCATTTCTTGTTTTTGGAAGAATGTGAGGTTATGCGAATGCACCCTTGAGGAATTTTTAATTGGCTGGAGTAGTTTGTCGTTCGGGAACTATGGTAACGTAGTTTCAGTTAAAAAAATAATGGTCTAATATTTTTATTATTCTATCGATTTATGTGATAAATAGAAAATGGCATGCGGGTCCATTATAGTAGTAACAGTAGGCGTGTGTTATTTTGTATAAAAAATAATATATAACTACAACCAATTACTTACTCTTCCGAGTTCGTTTTGATAAAAATGTATTACTTTGTCTGAAGTGCGGGTGGGGTTTAATCTCTGGAAAGCCTAGCCTGAAAAGGTAAAGCACCAAAGCGGTTCCTTAATTCATGCTCCTTATCGAAATAGCGAGGGGAGGTCTCTTTTCATCAACGGTAGAAGTAATTTTGTCGATTGACACATGTCCTTCCAAAGTATGATTAGTTTTTGTTGACAAGCCAAAAATTTTAATAGACTGCTAATTAGTGTGAAAGGTTGGCCGATGAAAACACGTAAATGCAACCTTCAACGATGTATATCGTAAAAAGAAATGTATTTCTACTTTTAACCTAATTTCGTTTACATTTTAATTTCTGATTGTAGTAGACGGTTAAATAATTTATTTATCTGTAGATAACTGTCTAAATATAAAATAAGGAACATAAAAACGTAGTTTTGTGTTCGTATAACACCGCAGGTAGATAATACAGTTGAATCGTTCATTTCAAAAACCACATAAGACAAAATGGTTAATTTTCCAGTAGAGCGAAAAAACGACGCAAGTCGCTGACTTATATGGTTTTTGTAGTGAAAAATGCATTTGAGACCGAAGTAGGCAATTCATATGTTATGGGACTTGTGCGGTTTTTACACAGAAGATGTAAATAACCCCGTAGATGCGGTTTATAGTAAAAACTCAAATTTGCAAAAAAATGACTTAGGTGGTTTTTGAAATGAACGATTCAGTTATTGAAGCTGTAGCTATTTAGAAATAAGTACATAGGTAATCCAATTCCCTTTTGAAACAGCGACGTAACCTCACGTGTCTTCGTTTTATGTTGGCGCATGAATTGGAAGGTGTTCTGTATTCCAGATACGTCTAACTTGCTGCAAATATCCAGTAATTGAAATAGTTCTGGTTTGTGAACCACAAAGGCTAATTCAATTATAATGTTACATATATTTATAGATATTATGAGTGGCCTTGAACAGTGAGTTTTAATCGAAATATCTGCTCCATTATCAATTCCCGCAATGAATATTAACTTTATAGACCACAGGGACTTTTATTTAATTTCCGATTATGAATTGCAAAAATTCCAATACTATAGGGAAATGGAAGGATGCAGTCAACCGTACATATTAATTCCATGTTACAAGTTTGTACTTCTTTAGTCAGGATTTCTATACAGTTCTAAATATGTAACGAATTGTATACGTATATTTCATGCCTTCACATTTGATGTGGTCGGTTTTAAAATGTGTTTTAATGATTGGTGTTAGATTAATAATGGGGAACTACACGCAAATAGGAGTTGTGTATTCCAACGAGATTTTGGCGTACGTTTTATTTTGTAAAGATGTTTACGTGGTGTTGATTAGATGCAGCTAAAAATATAGGAAACAGGTTTGCTTGCATTCTTCTAATTTTTTTGTAGCAGAGGAATCGAAAGCGTCTACTTATTTGCTTCTTGTTGCTTGATCAACATTCTATACTTATGTGAATGAACTCCACGGATGTCCTTATTTAGAAGTTTATCACATAGCTGCTTCATATAGTATGTTTAGAATAATTTTTTACCTTCTACCTACCTTCTAAGGTAAATTAGATATCAAATGGATAAATCGTGGGCTTCAAAAGAAATGGCAGTTATAGCAAAGAGCACTATATTGATATTGATACATTATACTGCTCTTTGGTTATAGGTACATCTACTACAGTGCATTTTAGTCTATGACATTGTTTAGATATTACAGCAATTGACATTTGAGTTTCCAATGAGGATAAGTGGAAAAGGTGTTATTGTGTTGTAATTGTTTGTACTTTAGAAGCTATAAATACTATAGAATTAAACACCCGAGGTGTCTTTTACAACTTCATTAAAACAAATTAGTCACACCAGACCACACATTATTGGTTTGTAAATTGTGATTGATAAAAGGCATATTGTCCGGATTAACATTCGAATCCACTAGTGTTCCCACACTGAATACATGTAGCACCAAATAAGTATTTTCACAGATTTTTACGTACAAAGGATAGATCGGGGGTGATTATTTAAAGCCGTATGCGACAAATAGCTTAACACATTAATTCAGAAACGCACCTTTCATCTGTCAAATATTGAATTAATTTGTCAACTGTGTTGAGAGTTATGAAGAAGTATTAAATGTCCCTGTACGCTTACTCATACGTGTGCTTGGTTGCAGTATTAGTTTGCCAGTTTGCGATACATAATTTCTGTTACAAAATGTACTAATAACTTCTGTAATACTAATGTATACAAGTTAGATTTTTTATGTATAACTTAATTTGTTAAAAGTTTGTAGGGTTTTTTTTTACCCTTTTGGCCACATGCCTGCTTACGTTGCGTGTAAAAATAGCAATAACTTTGTTGTAGGTCAGAAAAGAAAGTCGCTGAAAAAAGTTTTTACTTTCTCTAGAATTTTAAACAAAATTTGAATTACTGCAGTAACTCAATTTTCAATTAAAACAAATTTTACCAAAAATGTTGAAAATGTGAATTCTTGCTAAAATGTATAAGGCCGCTACTATAGTAGTAGTATTTGTTTGAAATCATCGATTAAAATGTGCAATTGAGCTTGCGAATATCTTTTTTCTGCAAGTAGTTTCAAAATAAAAATAAATTACGTTTGGGAAATGTTTGCAGGGAGGCCTGAAGGCACACCCTGCTGCAACTTTAACCCTGTTTAAGGTAGCTAGTGATGTGGCGCAGTAACCCAGGGGCACCAACGGCTGTAGGCACTCTCCGGGGTACCAGGGTAGCAGCGTGTTAGCGTAGGTTTTCGGTTACCCACCCAAGTGGTGACCACGCGGATCGTCGCTTAACTTTGAATACCGCTTAACTAGTACTCGTATTTGTACGTTAAGGTGTTTCTTCTTATCCTGCTGTTGCGCGTAAATTTTGTGTTACAAAAGTTAATCTGATACAGTTTAATAAGAATGTAATTACAGTTTAAATGGTTTAAAAACATTTTGTAAGCTTGTTGCTTACAATAGTAAAATAGTTGCTCAAAATGTTTCCCATCACTGTCTAAATATAAAGAAATGAAATAATGTAGTTGATATGTGCTAAGTCCGGCGATCGCAGTGGCCAATGAGTTCTACGTATTCTGTAATTAAAACTTTGTAATATCAAAATCTACTGGCAACAACTCTTAGAACAATTTGACACTTTGTATGGCTGTTAGTAGTTGGTTAGTCAACACAAATAACATATACTCACGTATGAACAACATATTTATTAACAAACAAAATAACTAAGTATATGAAAAACGTTTAAATATTAAACTGTACGAGTTGGGATTCTTGGAGAGGGTGCAGTCGTCCCTGGTTTACAGGTGCCCTCGGTTGCTTTGTTCTGAGATTCAAACAACCCGAGGGTTGGAGGTTCTTCTGACGTCACTGCTCAGTCCGCTTGACCCAAACCAGTTTTATATCCTCTGATGCATCTTTTGGAACTTTAAGCATTTCCTGTCGCCACAGCTGTATTTGTAGTACTTTTATGCAAACCTTCTGAGACGAACTGCATGAAGGACCTACAATGTAAAAGTTTAGTAACTCAGTTACAAAAACAACTATGCTCATTACTTGTTTGACGAGACAAACATATTAATGGTTTGTGGAGATTTGGGTCCATCTTCTGTCAGTATCCTACGCAATGCCTTCCATAAGCACAGATTGCTTGGCGGTAGATTTTCTTTTAGGGTGCTACCTATTTCATGGTACCGTTGAACAATATGAAGTACGTGCTATCTGAAAATTTTATAGCGAACTTCTTCGCTAGGGATCTGCTCTTGGAGCTGATCGAAGCAAGAACGCTAGGAGTACTGCCAAACACCGTTTAAGTCACTTTCCCCGAATCGAAAATACGCTTCCGAATAAATTTATCCTGCTCTACTATGAACACCAAGTGTTGCGTCTACAGACGTAATGCCCGAATGTGAGCGCGTTTTACTGGATAACCAAAAACATATCTTGAACTCGACCAAAACAAATATATTCAACACTAATAATATATTTACAAAAAAGGTATTACAGCTTTCCTAAGCTACTTGCTCGATAAACTTCTGGTAGGCGACTGCCTTCCTTCTAAAATTCTTAAAAGTAATCTACTGGAGGCGAACAAAGGAATGGGAATTTCGTAGAAAAACCGAACGTTTCTGTAACTTGCTTCAACACCATGTTAACCTAAAATTACAATCTTGGTATCGTTATTCATCCTCATTTGGGTGCAGCGAGTAGAACAGCTATCATACATATACCACATTTTTCCAATCTGAAAGCATTCTTCCACAAATGGAATAATTTAAATCTGAGGTAAATGTAAATATCTTTGTGGATCCCTTAATAATAACCAGGCCTGTTGTAATTCAGATATTTACTAAAACTCAGCTTTAACTTAAAAGTCTTGGTGTCTTGCCTAACACTCTTGGATTATGTTTTCTGCTATACAAAGGAAATGTCTATCTTTAGCAAAATTTTATTGTACTATTGGATTATTCAGTATTTGATCTAGAATTTAATTTTAAATGAATGATATTGTTTCTTAAAAATGGATAGTATATTTGAAAATAAAATCTTCGCCAAGTTCTTTACATGAAACTAGGTCAATGCGGGTAATTCGCAACGGGGGTAAAGGGAAGCACACTTACATCTTTTAAAATCGCTTTTGTTATTTGTCAATAGCGTTTTGAGTTGTGGCTTGAGCAGTAATCTGTAGATACGAAAAAGATTAAATACAGCATCATACAAGGTGTGTTTTTTATTTCCCGTTTCAAATTACTACCCACATTGACCTTGTGATTTACTTCAACTTGCGCACAAATGTAAGTTTTCTATTATACTTCAATTCTTATTAAGGCAACGCTGAATTTTCTTTATAATAGAATGATTATTGTTGTGTGCCGTCAAATGGCATTGTTTAATAAATTGGAATAATAATTGACCAGTTATAATCTAAAGTTTAAGACGAGGTTGGAAATAACGGGTGTTGGATATATCGAACGTTTGCTCGTGTATTGTTTACCTACTGTATTATTGTATTTACCACTTCCCGGAAACAATCGGCAAAAATTGATATACTTTAGCATTTCTAACTTACGTTACTCAGAAAATATCTAGCTCCATGCAAATTATAATCAACAACGTCTATTAAAGACTGTAAATAAAAAATGGGAAAACTTTTTTGGAGTAGTGGAGCTTCAATTTGCGCTGGTACTTACCGACGTAATGCGGAGTCGCAAACGTTTATACCAATACATTTTCTATATGTAATACTTAAATTGATATTTGTCTGGAATTAGAGCTATTGACGCGGCTTTTTAAATGAAATTCTAGTAGTAGTGTCGAAACACTTAGTTTTATACAATATCACAACAACCACTGAACCGCACATTTATTAAAAAAGAGAAATCAACTAAAATATCGTAATAAGTATATGTATGTACTTTTCTATATGTAATATCTTTTTCTGTGATAGGTAATGGCCAATTAAGTTTTGTAAACATTTTTAAGTGTGAAAACGTGTTGTAGCTGATAACAAACATGCCATTTGAAGTTTTGTTACTGTAAAAATTTCTCTTAATTTCGCGGATATTATGTTAAACCATTACTAAACTAGTCCTGTTCCAAAGGTTTCGTTATATCTAAGTTAACATTAAACCCAGCGACTCATTAGGAACAATATTGCATTTTACTGAACTGCTAAGGAGTAAAGTATTCTGATAGAACACATAGGTCATTATGCCTTTTTTTACTTTCCCATACCTTATAGGTATAGGGTAAGTATTGAATTCATGAAAATTTTCGAAATCGAGATTTTAACAGAAATATCCGTTTTGGGTCTCTAGGAACCCAAAAAAGTGGTTTTTAAAAAATGTCTGTCTGTGGGTGGGTATGTACGTATGTACGTACGTATGTACGTATGTACGTACGTATGTGACGCTCCTACAGCCGAAAGTATTGCTCCGATTTTGATGCGCTTTGGAATGCGGGGGTGTATCGAAAAATCATCGAAAAAATAAGCTTTTCAAAAAAATCCGAAACCGGAAGCGGAAGTTACGAATGTTTTTTTGGTATCACTTTTTTCGTGATTACAATTTTGAAACTTTTATCGCGGATAACGATAGAGGGTCATAAGACAAATCTGTTAGTTTTTTTGCCGAACTCGCTAGCTTTAAACTGAAGGGCGCTATGATTTTTTGAAAATTTTGAGTTTAACGCCCAATTACTCGAAAACGGATGAATCGATTCAAATGATTTTTATTTTCTGAATAGTATATGAAGGGTAAAATGAGGTGATATAAAAAGTTTTTTTGAAAAATTATAAGGGGCCTAAATTACGAATTTTCAAAATTTTGGAAATTTTCAAAAAATTATTTCTCAAAAACTGCTCCAATGAATTTTTTTAAACTTCATATGTCGATAGACCTCGCAAGGGGCTATCGATATGTTTTTTGAGGAACTCCGTAATTTTCCTGTGGCGCCCTCTACGAAGCTTGGAAGTTTGAAACTTCAAACTCCTTTAATTAATAAACGAAAAAAGATAGGAAGCTGGGGTTTTCACTGAATCGCTCAGTACGTAATGGAGCATATGAATATGCAAAGAAATATTACACTCGTGGATATATGTAAGCGCACCGGCCCCCTCCCCCCTCTTTTTTAGAAAAATATTTTTTTTTATTCTAACGGTTGTTATTTGTTTGCGTCAAAGAATCTTTTTCCGCGAAAATAAAAAAATCGATTTTTTATGCCCTACAAAATATAATTTCCAGGGACTTAGAAAATTTTACCTCGGTAGCAATAGCGATTGGTACTAGTTAGACCGCGCGACGGCCTAGCGGTACGGACAGCGGACAGAAATTGAAGTAGCCTGGTTGCATATTAAAAGGAAAATTAGGGGCACCGCAGATATTTGGCGGGACTTCTTACAAGCCTTGTAAGTCTATTCGTTACGAGGCCAGGTTTTAGGATAGCGCTTGAACAACCGTTTTGAGGAAAATAACTCTACTGTTGAATAAAGATGATATGAACAGTTTCCAGTATGGGAAAGTCCAGGGAGGCAGTCGCGTCCACTTTTTATTTATTGTAATTTTCATTTGTAGTTGTACATTTTCAAAAACTATATAACGATTTCTCTTTTTAGAAGATTCTGAGCAACCAGTGGAGATGTCAGAAGAAGTTGTCAATCTGCATTTAGTGTTCGTTGATGAGGTCCATCAGGCAACCACGCTGGCATCCTTGAACAAGATGAGAAAGAACAGACATTTCTGCGATGTTATTCTTCATGTATGTGTACTGACTGTACAACATCAAATTTTACAGATTTCAGTCATTCATTTGTTAAATTCCAATAAACACTTTAGCATTAAAACTCCTATAGGTAACTCTCAACACATGTTTACATTTTACAATGGATGACTGAAATTACAGTAAAATTCTAATTGTTTACGGTCAGACATTTCTGGATCCCAACTCATCATTAATACTATTTTTGATAAGTAGTGAGTAGCTTTGAATTATTTATGATACGTTTTTAAGCTAGCTATTGAATTGATTGGCTACAGATTTGATTTTATCGCATTTGCAATTTACAATTTACATTGCAATTTTTAAGCCACCTTGCAAAACAATTTAACTTCTCTAGAATGCAAAAATGTGTATTTCTATTTAAGTTTGTAGGTTACTACACTGCCTTGGTACAGTGTAAACAGTCTTTATATTTAATTGAGCAAAATCCATACTGAACTGAACTATCAAGCACCCATACCATATAAAAGCATTAGTTGCGTGGTTTAAATTGAAATGCGGTAAAGCATAAAAGTTTAATGTTTTCTGTGCTTTCAGAATAATTCTCTAGAAACATTAGGTAAATAATTACGTTTTGCTATTTTAAATTTTAAGTGTAGGTGTATATATTGCCACATGGTGAAACCATCCTTTACATCTTGCTTGATAACAAACTAAACCACTGTGGCAATCTATAAACCTGAAATCCCAAGAGCTTATTGTGAGGAAGGTTTTAATTTTTCTATGTTTACAGAGCGTTATCTAATATAAATAGACGGTAACATTTTTATTTATTTAACTTTTTATAAAGATCAGTTTTTCATCAAAATTGCTTTATTTTCACTTGCAATCTCAGTTAATATTGCATTTGATTGTTTCGTATACTTTTGTATGTTTTTTTACACATTTTTTCCCTTAAGCTTGTACATCCTTTACATTTCCGGTATTGTTTTCGTTTATAGATTGGAAATTCTGAAATCCATGCACATCGTGCAGTGCTGGCGAGTGTATCGCCTTACCTCTTCGAGCTGTTTACTACAGATCAAGATCAAAAACGAAACGAAAATATTGTCACTTATAAGCTTAATGGTGGCTTCGACAGGCAAGCTTTTGAATTGTTAGTAGATTACGCATACACTTCCAAGCTGAAAGTATTGTATCACCAGGTACTTATAGTTTTCTAATGACCTGAAACTTGTTCACTATTGGTCGCAAATATAATTTGTAGGTGAAAGCAGTATACTTAGCATCATGCCACTTGAAAATGGACAGGGTTGCACGCAAATGTGCACAACATTTAATAACGCATTTGTCAGTTGATAACTGTGTTGAAATACGTTCCTTGCCAGGAATTGCTCGCAACAAGGAGTTCATACAGGAGGTTGACAATTTTATTGCCAAAGAGGTATTTTCTAGCCTGTTGGTGTGTCACTTTTTTTCATTATTTCTTTCCTTTGCAGTTCGAAGAAGTGAGCAAAAATTCTGTTCTGTTGAATCTTTTTTGCGTGCGGGTAGAAATATTGAATCAGTCGCGAGAAGAGATGTCACTGGTAAACCATAACTCATTGTGTTGGCTGGTGTTGGAGTGGATTAGACGTCAAGTAACAGAAGAATCTCTTCATATTGACTCACTTTCTGAAAAAACCTTCATGCTTTATCTTGCCATTGATAATTCCCTTCAGGATTGTTCTGGATTACCTTCGGGTAAGTAATTGCAATTATTTTTAGTATAGGCAAATTACTGAGACATGCGTCGTGAAAATCCATGACGTCATATTCTTACTATGTTTACATTACATAAGGTTTATATTTGAGAGTATGCAACCACACAAACGTTTGCTAATTCTTTATTAACAATATACAATGTTAAAGTAGGCAAGGATCAATTACTTTAGTAGCAAATTATCAAAGTTAAATAAAGCGTCGATGTACATCCATCATATATACATACAAAAATGGTAATGCCAATTCCAAGGAAAAAAAAACTCTAGCTTATGATAGTTTTTGTTTTCTTTTACGAAAACTATAAAAGAGTAAATAATTAAAAGTTTGGCAGTAACAATTACCTGGAAAATGTTATTGATGACGCACACGCACGGTCTCAGTAATTTGCCTAAAACTTATACCAAATACTTTAATATATTAATACAGGAAACTCATATAAGTTTAGCATGTTCAAATGTGGGATATTGATAGTGGCGTCATCTAAGCAGTTCGGTGGGCAAGTTTTGTAAATTTGGATAATAAATTTACAGATTACTTCTTTAAATTCATGTTAATAAATAAAAACCTAACCCTACAAAATGTTATAAACTTAAGCACTTATTTAAACTTACAAAGTAAAGTAAAATATCATAACTATCCAATATTATTAAATAAATAAGGTTTTTGCTATAATAAAGTAAATGGCATTTGCTTTAAAAGTGCGGCAAATATTTTCGACAGCTGCCAAATACAAATCTTAGTGGCCCACCAAGCCGCAGTCAGTATCACGAGTTTTTCGACGAAGTTTCCTGTATTAATATATTAAAGTATTTGCTTAAACCAAGTGAAATGAAAACCATGAACACATTTTGTTGAGGAATGAATGTAATACATAACAACAGCTGGTTTATGTAAGTTAACACTTCAAATCAAACCTTTTTTTTTGTTTCCAGGCGTTTTACAGGGTGTCCTTTAAATGCCTTAAAAGCTTCAGGTAGAATTTTTCCTTTACGAATGCTTAATACAAATCTTCAAAAAAAAGTAGGTATTTGGAGCTTAGTTTTCTTGTACGAGAGTGTTAAAGTTCATATCTTTAAAACA
>JABXWE010020826.1:0-16534 GCA_014611495.1 Limonius californicus | reverse complement strand
GCCTAGTAAATCTTCTCTGGAGTAGAAGTGTTTACACTTCCCGTGGTTCGGAGCCCACGTTAAGCTGTAGGTCCTCTATGTCTGTGGCACTCTAAACGCGCAACACAGGCATAGGAGAGAAGATCTCTACGTCTCGTAAGAGACAAAGCACCCTAAGAAGAATGCTCAAAAAAATCGACCGAGTAACTGCAAAATCCGTATTCGTATGAAGCGGAAACTAAGCAACAATTCACTGTTTCGGTGTTCCAAGATGAACCGAATCCCACAAAAGGTGTTCGTTCACGAAGCACTTCCAAGAAAATGATCGCTTGTTTCTTCGGTTCTACTGGACATATCGCAATTATTACTTTAGAGGATCGAAGAATAGGTAACGTTGAATGATATACAACAATTTGTTTGCCAGAAGTCATCGACGAAATCAGGAAAAACAACCGAAAACGTCGCATCATTCTTCATCGTGACAATGTTCATTGATATTTGTTGCATTCGTGTTTACTTGATCTAAAACATCTTTTAACTTGCTTGTATATTTAAAATTTTCTTCATCAAACATGTCTAAATTTAATTTAATCTATTTCTTGATTAATTTGAATCGTTCTAATTTAGTATTTATGATTACTGAAGCTCTAACCATTCGATGGTAGCATTAGTTAAATTTTAATGTCATATTTTAATAAAAAATTAACACTAACTTTACAAGAACACAAAAATACAGTACAGTTTTTAACGATTTAGTGTGGTTTGTTTTACAAATATTAACATACTTTTACTAAACACAAAAAATACTAAACATATTAATGGTTATGGGGATAGCCGTGCGTTGTAATAACGTACTAGTGTGTTATGATATCGTACGGATTTTTGACAGAAGTATGTATTAGTCCATTTTCGCGCAGTCGAGAGGGTGTGAAATGGAATATTATCGGTAGTGGTTGTAGAGAAAATAATTTTGAGCTGTTTTTGTATATTATAAATAGTAGATAACGGTAATCTTATTGTACACTGTCATTAGAGGACAACTAAGAGTCAGCTATTCCTGAATCCAACCTTACTGGCAGTTTGTGCTATTATCTGTTACTAATATATTCTGTAGTTAGTAAGAGCTTCTTATAGAAGAGTTAAGCTACAAAAATTCGAAAGGTAACGTTAGAGGTCACTGGAGATGTAAGTAACGTGTAAAGGAATTGAAAACAGTAACACTATCCGTAGAAGAATGTAACAACATTGCTAAGAAGAAATTTGAATAAGCATAAAAATTAAAATGGAATAGAAATTAAGGATTAGGTATAAGATTACATCTCATTTCTGTGTGTTTGAACTAATGTGGTTATTTTTGTATTTAATAGTTTACTATCACCAAGTCTAATGTATTTGACAAATGGTATCACGCAATTTCTTTGGTTGTTCTATATAAAATATTATTACAAGTCAATATCATTTCCAATACCTTTTAGATTTAGATTTAATGTGTGTTTATTTAAGAATCTGTTACTGACTGGATGCGTCACAACATAAAATCAAAAAATAATACGCTTTCTTGGAGTAATCCTAAAATCTAATCTTAATTGAATGCTCTATTCACTATTGTAAATCAGATCATCAGATTCATTACGTTAATTATCATGCTCGGCTACCCTACTGCCTATTTCATAGTTAAAGAGATATCAGATAATGTACGTTTACATGTCCTTCCACAATCCAGCTGCCTAATACGTATGCGGCCAACGCTGCTTGGGGATGTTTCTTTGCTAATGTTGTATCAATACGTTTTAGCCTTCCTTATTTTCCTCTAGAATAAGGAAGGTTGCTACTTAAATACAGCATTTCTGACATAATTTTAAACTTTAATGCAAACCTGTCGTTACCTTAACGGCTTCCTGAATTACAGATCTTCGAGCAGCCAAAATTTTGCTAAACCTAGTAAGACCTCCTCCCAAATGCCATTTATTTAACCCAAGCCGTTATGGACGTTTTGTTCCAAAAGCGAGCGCTCTGCCAACTAAACGTAAACCACACCAGTAGGTACTATATCGTTCTTCAATCCTGTTAGTTATTAAATTACATTTCCCCGCCTCAAATTTGTAAAGGTAATGCTCGTTGTACTTTCAAACCCTAATCTATAAATAGTAGTGAAGAGACTTCCCTGTTTTGATAATAATATTATAATAACCACGCAAAAAAGAAAGCCGTTTCTAAAGTTATATGAAAATGTTGTAGTCACTATGTGTTCGTCAAGCACACAATTCCTAAAAATGTTCTCTACACACCGGTAGGTGTCTTCTAAATTTTGATGTTGTGTAGTTTGGAATAGTATTTTCCATATGGGCTTAAACTATTGTCAGCAAATTCTGCTTACATAATTATGCCTAGAAGCATGTTGTTCAATTTAATTTCACTGTTTATGAAATTATCGATTACGAATTATTCTTTCCTTTCGTTAAATTTGTTTTATACATAACACTAGCAGTTCAATCTTGAAAAGTTTTTCGTGTTTTATAATAAGTAAACACAAACTCAATTTAAAATGTTTGTTTGGCTGGTTGATAATAATTACAATCAAATATGTTACGTACTGAATGTTGACAGTTGCAATCGCTAAACGCAACCGTTATCGCATGATGACACACAATATATAGGGTGTCAATTTGCAAACGTACAATTTGATATCTCTGGAAGTACAATAGGTATTGAACATTTCTAGAAAACATTTCTACAACATGAAGGAAGAATCATCATAACTCATAAGGTAACTTTCTCCATTGCTTAAGCTTCAGGTAGCCTAACAAAATAATTTCAAATGGTACCCACTTTGAGATACCTCATTGAAAAGGTCTTACAAAATGAAATTCAATAGTAGCAAACATATTTTTTTCGAGTGGTTACGAAAAAGTTAAAAAATAAAAGTCGGAAGGTTCTGGACCAATTATTGTAATTCAAATTTAAAATTACTAGTTTAAATGTTCTAAATGATTTCCGTATTCTCTAGGCAATAGTAGAATCTAAAATTCTCTCGGAACATTTTGGAAGGTTTGTTGCGGAATAGCTCCTCCATGTTGCTGGACTAAAGCTGATTGTTGGAGACAACGTATTTTTAGTGATCCGTACAATGTAGACTAATGGGGTCAGAATCTGGAGATCTTCGGGGCCTTATTTTCCTGAAAGCAGTCGGGAAAATATGTTTGCAACTATTAAATAGAATGTTGTAAGAGCTTTTCAATGACGTATCACAAACTTGGTGTTACCATTTGATATTATTTTGTTGGAGTTCCTAGAGCCTAAGGGGTTAAATGGAGAATGTTACCTTATGAGTCATGATGATTTTCCCTTCATGTTGTTGAAACGTTTTCTAGAAAAGTTCAATACCTATTTTACTTCCACAGATATAATACACTGTGCGTTTCTGACACCCTGTATGTATTTTTCACAGGTTACTAATTTAATGCCAACAAACTGATCTGTTAAAGCATTCCAAAGAATTTGTATAATGAAATCTTAATAGTTTGCTTCGCAACAATGTCAATAAAACTTTCACTGTCGTAATACAGCAGGTATTACTTTACTGTTGCCACAGTGAAGCATGCCTTTACACAAATCAAGTACAGATGGTTGCATACATTTGTAACTTGTTTTTTGGAAAAGCTTCGAACGGAAATATTCGCTTAATGCGATGCAAATCATCGACGGCTAATTTACGTATTTCAATTTGTTTACGATTTTTTCCCGTAACAAAGCTCTATAAATCAAGATTTATAGATCGCTGAATGTATAGCATTTTTTAAATGGGGAAACAAAAAGTTCAGATATGTCAGAATTGCAGAAAGGCGTAAATCTTCCTCGATTTGCATCACAAAAATGTAGCAATCAATATGGTTTGTCATTTTTCACAGGGCTGATGTTGTATATCATCAGCGTAAAAAAAAGATAAGAGTCTAAAGTTGTTTTTGCTAGGAAGTCTTTTTTAGAGGCCACGCGAAACCGCCAAATCTAATCTTTCACGTGTTGACCTTTTTCCACATAACTACACATACTACAAAAACTTTTCAATTAGTATTTAAAAAATGAGAAATTGCATGGCAGGCTTCACATAATATCAAAAATTAAATCTGAGAGTATCACGGACAAAATTTATTATATTTTGTGCTTTAAAATTAACATAAAAACAATTCTCTTCTGTCTGCGTTTTCTATAAAATTTCAAACTTAATTTTACTTGAAATCCGGTTGGGGATTTCGAAAGCACAAAACGAAATAAATTCTTGCAAAGTTGTGAGTCCTGTTTAATCAAGGCTTCGAAGTTCCAGTAGATAAGAACTTTATGGTAAGCCGAATGGTAAAAATATCACATAAATTTCTTCAAAACACGATATACGTGTCTCAAACAAATTTCCATATTTTGTTAAGCGTATGCTTGGTGCAGTAATAAATCGCGTTCTGAATAGGAACCGCCCAAAATCTGTAGTTTATATGCAAAAAAGAAAGCATAAATTGGAGTTCAAATTCATCCCCGGCGGCTGTAAACTAATGGATGATCGTTATCTTTCTCTACCCTTAAACGAAAAACAGAAGTAAACCTGCGGATAAAAAGCTCCGCATTACTCGAAACCTTTTTACCTCCGTCTTTACGTCTAGGTTTTCGTTTTATGGCAGAGTGCATTTACTATTCGGAAATTGAAGCAGGGTTTCTTACTTCAGCACTTCGCTAATTTGATGCACTGCCCCATTTTATAGGAATTTAAATAGAATTAATGTTTTGTAAGCAACGCAATGTGATACTGAAGATACCTCACATTTTCATGGTTTTTCACCCTGCAAAAGTTTTTAAGCAATCATAAAACTCTTACTTCATTTGTGCCTTTTGTGTTCTTCCAATATTGTCACATATTGAAACTTTTCAGATTTAAATATAAAAACTTATATGAAATTGAAAAACTTATCTAATTTTAATTCAAACTCAGAATTACCACACAGTAATAAGTAATTGTTAATATAAAAATGGTCTTTAAGAATTGCAAACCAAAAGATGTAACGAAAAAATTAATATTTGACAACTGGTATTTTAAAAGAGTCAGTCAATGCTCAAAAGTATATTCGTGTAAAAACATCAAAACAGAACTTCCAAAGTAATTCCTAATTCCATCTTATTCAAGAAAACCACTGAACCAAGTTTTAAATACCCTCCAGAAACCTGGAGAATTTGTCGCTCATATTTATTTTTTCGACGCGTGTATGTAGGTCACACAGTCATTATTGTGTACGTTTTATATCTTTTTATTTGACTTACTTATACCATAGGCAAATTATTTGCCTATGCTTATACTGAAAATGTCAAAGTACAATTGGTGAGTGGAACCACCATAGTTAACTAATTGATATTAATTGGAATTGTGGTTTCATAACCTGGGAAACTGCTTAAAATTAAAGTCAGCTATATAATATTACACCCAGTTTGGCACAAAAACTAATGAAGCATTTCAGGCATTTGCGAAGAATAATGGAAGATATTGTTCTATTGGACCAATTTAGAATTAAAACGTGTTTACAAAAGCAAATGCAAATGCGAAAGTGATATAACTTTTGATGAGGTCTATGCATTATATGGATTATTTCCCTCCACATAAAAATCTAGGACTTGAAGTGGTACATAGTTAAGCGCGTATCCTTCTAATTCTGGTCTGAATTTGACGCTAAGCAATATTTATAATAGTGTTCCAAAGACAAATTATCTTTTGGAGAAAAATATTACTGTTGCCGGTATATTATGTTAGATTAAGCAAGATATTCCAAAGGAGATGAAGCTATCTAAAAGTCGTACCGTTTCATTATTATTATTTACCCAGTCTAATTCGCCGTTCCTCCCCTGTTGCATCTTCAGCAGTTAATCCTCGTTCCTGTATTGCTTATCGTATATCCTCATTTCACGATCGTGTGGGCGTTCGTTTTTTCTTGTTCGCGGTGGTCTGAAAACTCGTGAGGGCCATTTGCTTTCTACCATTCGCATTAGGTATCCGAACCATTTCAGGCTTCTTAGTTAGAGTCTGTCCACTAGGGTTTCACGTGCCTTCATTGCGTTTTTTACTTCTTCGTTGTATTACAAAAAATCTTCACACTAGCCCCCACAGGGGTAACGACAGGACAAGAAACAACACTTTTTGTAACAGACCTGAAACACCGATTTATTATTATTATTAACTCGTCTGCGAAACGGGTGTGGGTGAATCGACAACAAAATTCTCAAAAGGACGCCAAGATCCTTCACCAATTGTCGTGCAGCGATTTTCGTGACTTACCTTAACGGATCCAAGTAAGGTTAAACACTTACCACGAAGAATAAAACTTATGGGTCTCAACATACGAACAAGAGCACAATAAAACACTAAAGTGAAGTGAATGCTGTAAAAAAGCCTCTATATTCATAAATGTAACGTAATAAAAATTTCATTAACAACTGTGTAATTATACATAAATCAACAGTAAACGTAATAATAATAAGGTAAAATCAAACTTTGTACACGCTGGATATCAACCATGCTAAAGATAAACAGGTAAGTTACAAATTAGTCGCACACTCTGTATATGAGTGCCCCTACAATTTTAAGGTGAAGCCCAAATTATCAAAAATTATTCATAACATAAATACGGTCCTGTATGACAAACACTAGGCAGCAATAAATAGCCAAATGGTAAACTCCAATAATTTCTCACCCAACTCAATGAATGCCTAAAAACACTTTAAATATCAGTTCCGCTGCATAAAATACAACTTAAATACGTAAGCGGGTAAACCAGATTTGAAGTAAGACCATAATTTGTAACTGACTCAAAATTAGTCAACAGATTGATTGGGTAAATACAGAAAATACAAAATGCTGAAGTATATTACAATATTAAATTATATGATTTAGGCAACAGGTTAAACTAATACGAGAAAACTCGAATTGTAGGAAAATTCGTAGGCGAATGAAGTATGACAAGGAAAGCAATTTAGCGGACGTAACCCCTATCTGAAAATAAACGGATCTAAACATCCACAAAACTCAATTAATAATTCTTAAAGTCTGAATACGAGATTTCGGAAGCGGGTGATATGACTCAAGGCCTGGCGTTAAGTTAGCTTAACCAACGTGTAAAATGTAAACAGTAGCGCCAAACCGAATCGTTTATCGCTATTAATCAATCCACATAATTGTCCTATAACACAAGGAATTGTACTCATCTACAAATTAAGTTGCCTATTGTCTGAATTGCAATTATCAAGTTGCCGTGAAAATAGACATAGCCACAGCTGACAGCAGTCTGAAGTTAGTGCACAATAACTTGGTTTACAAACATCACAGTCAAAAACTTAATTAAATATCACAGTGCAGTCACTAAAAACAGGTGTAAAATTAAACTGAATACACCCACTGAAGGTAAGTGACTAATCGCAGATACATATTAAAGTTCAAAACGGTAGATAATATCAAAAAGTTAAAAATACGAAATATACACAATATCGGCTTCCCCGTTGAGTGTGGTACATGGCGAGATAGATTTAACGGGCAACGGAACTTCCGGCATATGGTTGCACGAAGATAGTGTACAAACAAAAAAAATTGGGAAAACTCAGACCTTGAGACGGCCGCTAGGAGGTTCCTGGAGAATTCCGAAGACGATTATGCAGTACGCGGCAGCGGATGGCATCCAAATAGACTAGCAGCTCATGTAGGCACCTTTTACACGTATTCGAAAGTTCCGCAGAAGCTCGTGCCTTCCCTTGGGTGGCTGATTATCTCGAACTTCGTACAGCACGTAAAACCGAAAGCTACAGGTGACCGAGATAAGGTGGTTGGTCCGAAAACGGTCCCACAAGACTCCTAATAGCATGCGGCGGGTAACGTATGAGTTTTCTGGTAAAGTGTTTAATTAAACCAAAATAACTCGCAGACTACTAACTAAATTTTTCCTTATGATTTAAATTATTCATGAAGCATGAAGAAACAAAATCTTGAATCACTCCTTTCACTTTTACCAGCAACCCACAATTTGCACGGCCAAAAACTCAAGAGGAAGTTCCGTCTCATATCCACACTTACTACTAGGCAATTCCACCCACCCAATTCAAAATCCACCTACAACTTCCAAAGAATCTTCCCAAAGTTCCCTAAATTACAGGAACTCAAAAATTTCAAAACAAGGTTGGCGGCAAAAGGAACAGTATGCAACCAAACACACCCATCCGACTGCCGGGGTGCTGCTGCGAAAAATACCCATAACAGTAGTAGTAGTAGTAGTAAACATTCCCGTCTGGACATTTCAGCCACTGGTCTGCATGAAAATCGGCTCTGACACCATTCCTGCTGATTCTTATGTAAAATAACCTCCTGAATCCGAATATGACGCCCGTTTTCCCCCATCATCCGTCGTTTTCGATGAAAAGCATTATTTTAGCCTTTACATTTCTTCTGAGGGTCTAGAGAGGTGAAAGGTTCTAAAACATGAACATTTGTAGCAAGGAAGTAGATTTGGGGGAAGTTGCCCCCTTAAATTGTAAAAAAATCATTAAAAATGATCGATTTTTCTGTTTTTTTCTCAATTTTTTCACTTATTTTCTGCATATTCCAGCTTCCAGCCCCCTCATCCTCCCCCAAACAGCCCCATATCCACAGAGTATGCAACCGGGACTGAACTCATTCCCATTGGCCAACAGGACAACTTTAAAGCTTGTCTTTGATGAATATATAAACAGTCTCCATTTGTCTAGGTGACATGGCTTCTTCAGTTCTAACATCAATGCATTTGAATTAGGGCAGAACACTAAGGTTTCATCTTCCGAATAAAGTAATTTCAGGATTGACTGCCTGGTCCTGTAAGAAGAGATTTTTACGCCCTTTTCTGAGAGATTCCACTGCTAAAGTCGAGATCCAAGAAGTTGAGATTTACTCTTAGGTAACTCCAAATCCCTGATGAGATCATTCAATTCCGACTGGGTAACAAGATGAGGTTGTCGATGAACTGAATCAGCTGTACACTCGGGATCGGATTCAGGAGGACATTTTACATAAGAATCGGCAGGAATGGTGTCAGGGCTAGAAAAAAATTTTTTTTGCATACCAGTGTAATCAGTGTTAGTTGTGGTAATTGTTCTCCTGCAGTCGAAGTAATCTGAAATCGACCGAAAAAAGAACAGGTCGTGGGCATGGAAACGTACGCAAATCCAAAGTAGTGTGTTTTGTGAAGCAAACTTTACGTTATTTGTGAACAAGTAAAAAGGCTAGGTTATACAATGTTAATATCAAAACATCAACACGTAAAAATATAATAACATCACAGAAATATTCTTTACTATAATATGAGCGATACCTTTTTTTACATTACGGTAGTGTAGCCGATACATCTATGTCAAAAAGCTAATACGTAAAATGGAAAGTGGGCAGCGGTCGACCCAATAGTGGAATAAAGAAAATATTCAGAATGTTAGGGAAATTGTTACCAATGCACCTTTCAGTTCCTTCTGGGCTGTTCTCCTTTTCCAATGAAACTTGTCAGCTCATAATGGAAATGGATTTGCGCAGGTTCGCTTACTGCATAATATTAGTATGTTGGACCAAACTTTCTTCCCAGATGAATCATGGTTTCACGTAAAATATTATGTAAACCGCAAAATATGAAAAAATTGTCTATAGAAAATCCATATTATTACTGTGAGGAAGTTTTTCACCCAAAGAAAATAGATGTGTGCTGTTAAAAGATAACGCGAAGCAATTCTTTAACATTTCATCAATGCATTATAAGACGGTGAGTTGCAAATGTGATTCTTCCAATAGCATGGACCTACAACGCATACAGTTAATGCAATTAATTTTATTGTTACGTTTAATAAAATTGATAGGTTCCTTGTTTTTGATTCTGATATTTTATAACTTAACCTTATTCCCTTTTTCACGAGTAGCGTAATGTTAGCCAAGACACTAAATATATAAACGTCAGTAACGACATACGGTTTTACGAACGGAGTACGATGTAATTTAGCTTTTCTTTGTTCAATCTTTATAATAAAACAAAGCGTATCGTCGACATTACCGATGTCGATGAAACGGTATAGTCGTACACATGAAAATGACAAACTTATCACGACCTATGACGTTTTACTTGAATACCATTGATGTAGCACTTAATGCGTTTATAGTTTTTGCCGAAGAGCATCCAAACTAGAACATAGTCTTGATTTAAAACATGTCTGAAAGAATTAGCAAAGCAACTGGTGATAGCATATATGCAAAGAGGATCGACTATCCTAACATACGGATAGTACCTAGAAGGGTATAAAAATATTTATTTCAATTTCTGATTTGCCTACAGCCCAAATAAGTGAAATGATTAAGAGAAGTATATGCTCAGTATTCTTTACACGCATTGATGGTAAAAGCAATATGATATGTGCTAAATGCGAAGCTAATATTAATAATGAACGCAGTCTTAGCATGTACACTACCTGCTGCTAATAAATGAAAACAATTTTGTACAATAATAATGTTTTTTTTCCAATCAATTCACTTCCATCGTATTTTAATATGAGTTGTATTGCTCTACCGGGCTTGGATTATGTAAATCTTGATATTTTCCCGAATACGCATCCTAGGGTTAATTATATGCTCCTCTATATCTGAATATACAAGCTGCAACGTATTGTTAAACATAATCCAGACTAGTAATAAGAATTGCTTGATGAGTTTTCATGCTGGCTGCGCACAATAAAGGTAAAGGTAAAAATAATTTTAAGAATCAATTTCAAGAAAATCCTAATACAGCTTTCGGGCTAATCGTAAATTGCGCGAAGTATAAAATTTCAAGCAGGCTATGTAAATACTGCCTTCAAGCAGCGGTTACGTTTATTTCTCCAAAAGTTACAAGTAAACCTTAAAATGTCCGAGTAAAAATCGAAGAATGATACATTACCATTAAATATTTTACTTCAAAGTTCAGCAAATTTGGTGTGTAAACATAAAAAAGTACTTGCATATTTAATTAGACTTTAATTAGTTTTATATGTATACTTTAACTGTGTGTATGTTTTTCTTGCTAATCAAATACTTTTAGAAATATTTTCTCTTCGGTTAAAACGTATTTTTTAATTTTAAACGGCTATCGCAGCTTGAACGAAATGTGCTTCCAGTTTGAGTATGATACATCCATAAATCGTGCAATGCTAATTTTCAATTCTATTTAAATAATGATTAATTATAAATAGTGTTGATATATTGGGGGAATTTCAAATCCTTCTAGTATTCCACTGCATGGCCGCATTTAACTCTAACCCTAACGCGTGTCAAAATTGGGAAACGAGTGGTTTGACGAGAGCATAGTAATTACATTTCTGAAGCTAGAAAGCGCAGCAATGGAAATTAAAGAACGATCTTAAATTGTCTGGCACGAACGCAATCATCTACACATAGGGTAAATTTTGAGCACCAGAGATGCACCAAGCAAGAAAACCAAAAAATATGATTTAATTTGAGGTGGACCAACAGATGTCACTACGATAAAAATATCGATCACACTAAGAAAGTTAAAGTGCCATGACCGACTTCTTTTCCGAATACAATTTGTTGCTGCTTATCGTAAATCTTTCTCAGAATTTCGGCCAAACCCCAACTGGATGCTGCACAGGTATTCCACAAGCAAGTGCCTGCTTGGTGTCCTTGGCTGAACAATGACAAGAAAGGTTGGAAAAACAAAACTCGCAAACAAAGCGTTACTGCTGAATACCGTCTGGTAGCAGCAGCGTTACGACAGAGCAGTTAATTTTCATTGAATAACCTTTTCGTTTTACTGCTGGGTATCGTTATATTCTCTGGCACGTGCTTCTCTTCAGAATTTAGGTAGAAATACGGAGCACCTACAGTTTAACAACGTATGCGAACGAAACACATTTCAGAGAATGATTTGGCTTTGGATGGAATTTTTATTGCTGGTCCGATTGTGATTGTGTTTATTTGGCTTACACACAACCAAAAGTTAAAAGGATTCGGCAGGACCATCTTGATATGCCAAAAATGTCTACCAGGTTAGTAGCGAGAAGTGTCTTTTGTTAATAAGCAAAAGCGAGTGGAATGTTCAGTGGAAATTGTTGCCTTACTGAAGTACAATAAGTATATTTTCAGTATTATACTGTACCCGATTATAAAACATGGATTCATCTCTGGGTTCTAGAGTCCAAACAAAAATTCTGGGAATGGAAAAATGAACAATTTCCGCCGTTCGCAACCATCTACAATAAAAAATAATGACCGTAATTATTTGGGTTGTGAAAGAAACTCTTTAAAATGATGAATTGCATTCAAAAAACAGGTTCACTGCTAAATCTGAATCACTGAATATTAGGCTATTTGATATGGAAATTGCCTACAAGAATTAAGGGGCAGCGTCGAGGTAGGTTAACTACCGGAAGCTTAAAACCTGCTACTGTGATTACCGCTCTAACTAACTGTTAGCCCAATTGGTTAAGAAAGGAAGTAACCCCGAAACCAACTAACGTTTGAAGTCGCCAGAATAATCTAGATATATTTTTTTTTCAAGAACTCTTAACGACTGCGATAAAATAAAGAAGTAGATAATATTTTAATAAACATTGCGTACAAAAGGGGAATCTGGAATATTTGGCTACCCATACATTTACAAAATAATAAAGTTTTTTGTAACGTACTCCAAACAATTTAGTAAATATTAAATAAAGTGCAAATAAATATCGCCAACGCAAAGGAAAGAAGCCAAATGTTCTTAAGCCGTGAAATCTTTAATTACTTATACTTGTTATACGAAATGGTTTTCATAACATAACAACACAACATCAACGCTTCTCTGTGTTGCATATATCAGAATAAAACAACAAACCGATGTTATTATTATTTTATGTATACGAACGAAATGGAAATACTATTTAAATAGGCGAAGAACGTTTTCAAGGTATTGTAGATGTTTGGACCTGTTGTAAATTAGGTTAAGTAGATGCTAAGTACAGCGTTTCCCAAACTGTGGGGTTCAAAAGTCTTCAAAGGGAGGCTAAGCAGAAAAATAGAACGGAAATTAGTATATTGAAACTGATACAAACTTTTTTTTATGTGTAAGTGCTTGTAGAACATCATATTTTTCTGGCATCGCCGGTGCTTCATCAGTACAAACACCAACACAGTTTTTCCACTCCGGGCCAGATTTTACTATACAGGGTGTATCAGAAATAAGTACAAATATTTAAACTAGTAGTAGATTGGCTTAAGTAGAATTCAATGATACTATTCATTTTCAAAAATCACTAAGTTTAGTTTTTTTGATTAAAACAAAATAAAATTTAGTTTGAGAACTGCTGATGATACATACAAAATGCATTTAAGCTGTAGAAGGCTATTACCTAATTGTAAAGTAAATCCAAAGTGACAAACACGTAAAAACTTGTCTGGCTTGTGATAAACTACGGAATTGGGAGGGGTCAAGGTTTAATTGAAGCAGTTGGACATTTTTGTAATTAGAATACATTTAATATAGATCCGCACGTGTAGTTCTTTTCTGAATTTCTTTGCAGAAAAGTAAGTCCTCGCTTGCATTATCGCAGTAACCAACGTAGGTTATTCAATGTGCATCATTGATAATATATCCAGTGCCTCGCCTAGCTGAATAGCAAATATTTTGTTTGTAAGTTCCGTAAAAAGCTGCTTCTGCAGATTCTCTGACAAATCATCAATACACACACACACACACACAGCAGGAAGAACAAGAGTTTCCGCAATAGTGTCAGCTTTCTTGCACTTAGCTATGCGATGTGCAACTTTATAACATGCATGCAGAGATTTTTGAGGTAACGACAAAACTGAATTACTGGGAAATTTCTGATTAATAAACTCTGTCAATTTATGCACAAAGAAATCGCGGGATTTATTTTCATGATCTTTCTGCATTATTTGCAAATGCCTCTTGAGTTTATTTGGTTTCATACTATAAGCAGCAAAAATATTTCAACATAGAACACACTGTTGTCGCTCTTCACCATTAAAGACAGTATTTAAAATACCAAAATTCCAATACTTGTCATAATATTTCCTAGTTCTTGCTTTGGGAGTGTTGGCAGCTTCTTTATCTGCAGACGCAGATGTGATTGCATGGTCAAAATTAGCTTTAGACCCAATTATATATTTTTCCACACTTAGAATATATGTACAAACTTGAAATCACTCAGGTGCAACAGAACAGAAAGAAAATATTACACGTCTACTCGCTGCTACGCCTACTATTACACTTACCTAACTATACTTGCATCATGGTTTTATACATTCCGTCTCCGCTTTTGCAATTTCTGGACTATGTTCGAGATTCTGTCTTGCTAGAAAGGGGGGCATGTATCCTAACATATTTAAAATGGGGCTCGCTAAACCTAAAAGTTTGAGAAACGCTGTGATAAGAACAATAATGATTTTAGGAAGATCGCATAAATATTATTGTAACATAAAGTCCATTTTAAATCCCTTAAATCTCTAATGCTGCTAAATTTGAAGAGTTTTGCATAACGTCATTTTTAATAATTTTATTTAAAAAGTTGGAAATCCTTCGCAAAATCAAACCGGAGATGAAGTTTTTAGCGGTTAATTTCCGGAAATGTATACCCAAGATATCTTATTTAATTTCGGTTTTGCGAACGAAGCATTATGTTGTAAACCAGAAGCTCTTTCACTTTTACTGTAGTTGCAATCTGCCGTCTTCTGTTTAACTAGAGGATACCTAAAACATTCGCGTTGAACTCTAGCTTAAAACACTGTTTACTCTGCATGAAAATTTAAGAAAAGTACTAAAACCCACAATTTGCGTTAAACGTTTAAAAAAACATTTCTTTATCAGTTATTAATGCAGGCAGTACGAAAATATTTTACACCGCCAACCTGTTAAGATACCGTAGGGGTGTTCATAAAAACTCTATGTACAGTTCTTTGGCGCTCGAAAGAGCGTGATGATCATCTCTCATATGTTTGGCGTGCGTGTAAAGTATTGTAAAAAATATAGTAGACCTACTGTTTAACGCGGGCTTCGAACTGCAAGAAGTTTCTTACACTGCTTCTCCAGAGAAGGCGCTCTTGGTAGAAGTACTTCGGTGGTTTGCCATTGCTTTCCGAGGTTCATACAATAAGGGCTCCTAAAATGGCCTTATATAATATAGTAAGGTTTATATACTCAGTGACATGGAAATCGCAACACCAAGAAGGGGTAGAAATTTTTTGAACAAACTTGGCAGGAACGTTTAACCACTAAAAGGTAGCAATTGATTAAAATTTTAAAGAAAAAGAACAAAACATAAACATAATTTTTATTAATAATGGGTTGGTCCCCTCCTATTGCTTACACACTGCCCCATTCTTCGTGGCATCGATTCTACCAGATGGTCGATTTCCTCTTGAGTTATTGTGACCCAAGCAATCTGTAGTTCGTGCTGTAGAGCTTGCAGCGTCTGCGGAGGACGCAGCAAGTTCCTCAGTCTTCTCCCCATAATGACCCAAACATGCTTAATAAGTGAAAGATCGGGAGATCAGGTTGGCCATGGCAAGAGATTTACATTGTCCTCTGCAAATCGGTCCATAGAACGTCTTGCAATATGGGGACGGGCATTATCCTGCTGGAAAAGTGGGTCTTCCAACTGCTGAAGAAATGGAAGAATATGGGCTGCTACCACCTCATCCACATTTCGCTGGGCTTTCATATTGCCTCGGATGAATAACAAACGGTACCTACTTTCATAAGTTATAGCACCTCATTCCATAATCCCCACAGTTTGGTGCACATGCCTCGCAACAGAAAATTCAACATAGCGACGTTCTCCACGTGTTCGTCTGACCCTCATACGGCCATCATGCATCCCCAAACAGAATTGGGATTCATGGCTGAACACCACCCTATGCCACGCTAGGTTCCAGTGCAGTCGCAACCTACACCACTCCAAACGTTGCTGTCGGTGTTGAGCCGTTAGTGGTAACACAAGATGTGGCCGATAGGATTGCAAGCCGAAAGCTCTGATTCTGCGGTAAACCGTTCGAAGGGTTACAGGACGACCTTCGCTAGCTAACCATTGATCGGCAATTGATCTGGTACTGAAGAATCGGTCCCGTGTTGCTAAAAGTCGAAGATGGCGGTCCTGCACCTCATTGGGTCTTCTTCGCTTTCCGGTTTCTCTTCTGCGACGTTCCTGACCCTCCATAGTCCATGCCTGATAGCAGCGCATGATGGTGGATTGGTTACGATTAAGGCGATTTGCAATTTCTTTATACGAAAAACCACATTCGCACTAACCAACAATACGACCTCTGTCGAATTCGCTTGATTGGCGGTAATTTCCACGTTGGCGCAATCTAGGCATGGTCACATCCTTAAAACAAACAATCAAAAGCGAAAACAATAAAGAACTGAACAAAATCTCGCAAAATACACACCTGATAAAATTGTTAGAAAAACTGAAGGAACTGTCAGATAAACCATTATCACTTTTTTTTTTCATTCATTCATACTACCGTTCCCCCCCCCCC
>JABXWE010020825.1:0-34409 GCA_014611495.1 Limonius californicus | reverse complement strand
TTTTTTTATTTTTTTTTTTTTTTGGGATGATGCAGATAATCTAACCTAACCCCATCTAAAAATCCCTATAGCATATGCAATTAAAATCAATTTAGAACATCAGAACAAAAGTAGAACTAGACGTTAAATATTACTATATTCAACATTTCTGTTTAAATTATTTATCAGTTGTAATTTTTAAAATGTTTAAATGTTTCTGAGGTTGTAGATAACCTAACCTACCATAACTGCAATTACATATACAATTAAGCAATTAAAATCGATTTTGAATTTTAGAACAACAATTAATAGTATAATTTCTAAGTTCAAAGTATTTTCTTTCTTATTTCCGAGTAAATAACTCCTGTAGCACTAGACTCCGGTGTAAAATCCACGACACGATGCTTTGCGGGCGACCTGTCTAGTCGCTTTAGATAATTCTAGGGGTAATAATGCGGTTGACTACTGCGTGATGCCCACCGCATCATTACGCGTTTATGTGTTTGGCACGCCGCAACCGGGTGCGGGAGCAAGGATACGGGATCTCTGACCTTTGGCCTTCTAAGCCAAACCCCTTCATAGGATGTAGAGCCTCGCCATTATAATTAACTCTTGCGAATAACCTAACCTAACGCATTAAAATCAGAAATATGTATAGGCCGTTAGTTACTAATATTCGAACGTTAGGACAAGCAGAAATGCAGTTAAAATATCGTGTACGCCAAATATTTATTTATTTTCTTTAAAAATGTGAATAGTTCTCTGAATATCTAACTCACGAAGCAAAAACAAAATCACGGATTCGTATGCAGTGAACAGATATATAACATAGAGCTTAACAGTTTTAGTAGTTTTTATGTTATATATTTGTAGGTATATAGTTAACTTTTTTCGGTATAATTCCCGAAGAATTTTTTTCCGAGGTATATGAAATAGTTTCCGTCAATAATGAAAAAAAGAAAAAAAAATAGTTTCTGCGAAAAGTTATTTTATATGTTGAAGCACAATCAAATATCACAAGCACATTTTACTAAAACAAAATACTCGTGAGACCCTCAACTGAACCAGTTTATGTTTTTTTTTGTGAGAATTCATTTAAAACTTGAAACTATGTACAAAATACGAAATCAACAGAAAGGTATTTTGACACCATGCTTTTGGCAGACTACCAGATTTTATTAACATCTTCGGAAGAATATTCATCTTAAACAAAATTGCAGCAAAATATAGTAAGATCTCTGCAAACAGAACTGAAATGATGGGTTTTAAGGGCTCTAACAATCTACGAATGAAAACCATTATTAATAATAAAACGATAGAACAGATTAACACATTCCAATACCTCGGTTATAGAATCTCTTATATTAACAAGGACGTTGTAGATAGAAAACTACAAAAATGTTAATATTTGTGACGAACGATAAAGGGATGTTTTAAAAGTATAAGCAGAGAAGTCAAATTAAAATTTTACAAAGTGATGGCAGTTCCAGTACTATGATAGGGATGTGTACACTTACAAAACCTCAGACAAAACTAATAGAAACAGCTGAAATGAGGTTTCTAAGAACAGTAGCAGGATACACGTTGGGAGATCAAAATTAAAATACAGACATAAGAGAAGAGCTCGATATACTCAGTCTAACGAAAGAAATTGAAACCTGCAGGAAGAAATGTAGAGATATGGCGTAGACAAGATGGCAGAAACTCAAGCTCAGAAAGTATTGAAGGAGTACAAGGCAAGAGGAAGAAGATATCTGGGCTGCCCAATAAAAATATGAAAATACCAACATATCTGAAGGCAAAACAAACTAAATTTGATTTTTACCCTGAAGATGAAGATGATGGACGTCAAGCTAATCTACATATTTAATTAAAAAAAAAATTTTATTGCAATTTCCTGAAATATTCTATGAAAAATCACAGTTATGTTAATGTTTCCATTGCAGATGATCATATAAACAAAATACAACCCATTTGAAAAATGTGATAACTGTTCTGAACCATATTAGGAACTTTGTTGCAGGTTATCGAAACATTTCCTATTTAAGTGACGCTTTAAATTAAGCAAAGACAAGCTTTGGCTTCCTTTCACAAAAATGTGTCCAAACAAAGGTGTCGGGGAAATGGCAGAAGAGAATTTCCTTATTTTCCAAACATATATACAGTTGAACCTCGATAAGTCATGAATAGCTGAAACATTCCATACGTAGGTATTTAATCTTCATTATATAGCAAGAACGGAAAATTCGCGCTGTTCGATGTCGACACTGAAAGCTATACTATACTATTCAAGTTTTATTGATATACCGCAAGTGTAAATGGTCATTAACCGGAAGATTGCCATAAATCACCATAGTGTTGGGGTAACAACCCGCAATTATTTCTGCGAAATTTAACTTCGAATTACAGAAATATTTATTAATAACAAACCTAGTCTAGGGAATTAGACAAATCTTGGACTTGTCAAAAAACTAGCTTATGTTTTAATTAACAGAAAATGGGTTCTAGCAAAGAGCGCTTACGAAGAACACTTTTGCAAAACAGAGCTTGTGTGGGATCTTAGGGAATAATTATTCAATTAGAACTGCTCTCGAACAATACTCACAAATTTAAACATGATGCGGTTGAATTATTTTTAATTTACTGAATGAAGGCTAAGACCGTTCTGAAGATCTCAAAAATGACTGTAATTTTCGTATTTTTCATTCAAACTACTAATTAACAGGAGAAAAAGGTTTCATGAACTCTCTTCTACATCTTCAAGCTTGCCTTCGTGGACGCCCTTTTTATTTTCATTTTAACGATCTGACAGGCCATTGTCATTCCTTACCTTACCATAAATTTCGAGGTACCCAGCGAGGGTGGTGTTATTTTAACTGCGCGCAATAAACCAGCTCTCTTTATTGTGGCCAGTTAAAATACCATCGAACAACCTCGACCTTTATGCAAAATTTCACCTGAATTGGTTGATGCTATATAATTTTATTATCAGCATAAATATTCCCCGAAAAATAAATTTAATTGGTTCAACAACAGGTCCATATTTCTTTCGTCTTCCCAAAAGTCTATTCCTGCGGAGATTTCGTAATATATCAGCTGTGTCGATTTGTTTTATTATTAGAAGCGGTACCGATTGGTCTAACTCCGAATCAAACCGCCCAAAGTTTAATAAGCGAATCTGCGTTATTTATGGAAAAGTTTCGGACCCGTCGACCTCCGTCATCGCACAGTTAGACACTTTTTAATGAAGGTTTGTCGCTCTACAGACCTCTGGCTACTTCTTACCCAATTAACATACTAATATAAAATAAAAGCGAGCGGATTTATGACAAATAATCGTATACTAATGACTTCGAACATTTCCCCATTTTGTAACAAGCGCCCTGTGGTGATCCAATCTAGCGGACTTGGAAATAATCTTTGGAAAATATGTCTAGACGCATTAGAATACAATAAAGTACTAGAGGGAGGATTAAATTTCTTAGACCGATCCCGACCGACCGACGTCGTCGAGTGTAACGTTTTTCGATACACATAATACTCGAAAAGGTGCACAATGATATATAATAAGATTTCCCCCAGGGTCTTCCATCCACGTGCCTTATTCTCATGCGGGACCTTTCAATCTTCTTTTTAAAAATGCCAGGCAGCCTGCTCGATGTTTATTCACGTTACACAACTTTTTTTAACGGACAAAATCGAAACTGCCGCGAAAACGCCACACCTTTTGCCCTCTTACGAAGGGCCCGTCCGAGGAGAAACTCATAATTAATACCGATTGTCACTAATGATGGATTCTATTTCCAGGTTAATTTAGCGGAAATCTTGTTCGAGAATTTCCAAGATGCTACGCGAAGATAGCTCGGTTTCCGGATTTTTATTTGACTTGTTTGATTTTCACAAGAGCGGAACCGAAACGAAAGGCTCAAATCTAATTAATATAAATCTAAAAGTAGAGTAACTAAATGCAACGAGCGAATTAAAGATTATCAACCACTCAAGTCAATAATGTGAAAGTCCGTATTATCGAAGTTCCTATTATTATAGATCCGCTGAAGGAGAATAACGCTACCGTTATTAGGATTTTTTACCTGAATTAAAAGTAAAAGGTTTGATAATATTCCGTTACCCTCTCTAACAGCTGATCGGATCAAATTAGAGTACAGTCGTTGGGAAGGGAATTCTTTAAAAAAATACTAACGACAGTGCTACTTCCTGACTTGGTCTAATTTCTGCGAGTTTAAGTTCGATTATACCAATGCGTTTATATATTTTCCTAATCCGCCCCTACGAAACATGACAGCCCCATATAAATCTACAAAATCTGTCGCCGCAAAAGTTGTTTGATCCGATAAAGGGAATAACAGTAAACATTTGCAGCAATTTGGGGGCAGATTGCAAACAAGGGTGCTAAATAGGTCCATTGACCACCGGTCACCGTAGCAGGCGTGTAAACTGTAAACGTCTTGGACGTAGCTGCTGACCGCGTCCGAAGAAAGCCATCTCTATGTCGACTACAAATAAGAAACATGACTTTAACTTCCAAAAGCGTGCTGGGCTGTGAAGACCAGCGAGTTCCTAGGTCGGGTTTCTAAGGCCACATGCTAGCATCGGTCTGGTCCGCTGTGTTTCTTTACAAACGTCTCGGCATCTTGCATTATTGCTCTTTTCCTACGAGAAGGGTATCTGGGTCCATTGTGGGTTTTCTAAAGATCGTAGGCACGCGCTCCGACTAAATAAAAAATAATTTATGAACCGTAAGAACATATGTTCTCTGTTTGTATTGCTGCTATATGGTAACTGGGAATACGCTGCCGTTCATCCAATTGCTGATTGAAATATCCAGTTACTAACGTGGTGAATGGCGGACGCATAAAATTGAAAGTAAACTTTCTGATAAAAAGAGTATTATTCTGTCTTTATAAAGAAGTGAAACGTTTCCTTAAAAATCGTATGAAAGCGGGATGAGAAAATCGATTCACAATCTAATGTAGGCCCAAAAGTGCTTGTTAATTGCAAAAAACTAAATCACCTACCATTTGAAAACAGTATACACGTTATCACTGGCAAAATTAAACACTAAAAAGGAGAGCATAACAAACTAGCTATTAATTGTTTACTTCTAATGACCCCATTATGAAGAGAATACACAAAACACTATAATAAACAAAAAAAATTCTCGACTAGAAGGAATTTGATGGTTACAATAAAAGCAAAAAAATAACTCAAGTAAAACAGAAATTAGACGCGAGGAGAGATGGCGGACGATATGGGAATATAAATATATGAGAAAATCCGCAAACGATTGGGAGTTAGCGTAGCGAGATTTATATATACAATGAGTGAAATGGAATTGAGACAGAAATCGCAGGCAGTATTACATGTGAAACAGAATAGACGAAAATGTGTTATAAAGGATAAATGTAGATACAATAGTCAAAGACATAAAAATCAAACACAATAACTAGTGACAAAGGAAGACTGGAAATGGAGTGTCGGCATAAAAAGAACAGAAAAGGGGATATAAAAATGTATACAAGTAACTGTAAGAAAACGTTTTGTAAAAGATAAAATAAAGGAAATCGTTGCAGAAAAAGTACTAAATAGAATGTGGTCATAAAAGTCCCGAGAAAACAACGGTGAGAAGATGAGAAATAGAGAATCAAAGGAAGGGAAGCGAATCCTTGAAGTAAATAGTACGAAACACTTCTAAGAAAAAGAATATGGGTAGGGGGGAGTAGAGGACAAGGTGCAGAAAACAAAATGTGAAGATAATAAAGAAACAATTGATTGACTGCTTTAGAGGAGAAAGCAAAGGAAGTTGGATATAACATTGAAAAAAGTCACATTACAAATATATTCTATTCGCTAAATAATCTACGCAAAGTCGAAATAGATAGAGGAAAATGAAACAAATAGAGTAGAAAATACAAAACTTCTTTAAGTGTACGGAAAATTAGAGGAATAGGGTCAACAATAGAAGTAAATTGCTCTAAAAAGAGATTAGGTGACGGCAACATAGAAAACAGGCAGATAAATAAATATGGAAAGGTTAAAGAAAACAAGTGTGAGAGAAAAATAGTGGGACTTAGAAATAGGAGCTGACATTCAAACATTTATAAAACAGAAAATATGTTAGACTGATAAAATTAATCAAACGGCAAAGCATTTAGAAGCGACGACAGATGAAGATTGGGTAGGGAAACCAAAAGAGAATATATGATGAAACAGAGTAACAGAAGTTGCAGAAATACTTTTTAAATTTGAAAGTTTTAACAATGAATTAAAGAGAATTGCAAAAAGGAAGTTAGGTTGAGTGAAATACATGTAACATGGGGGACGACGCCAGGTACAACAGGGAAAGAAATGCGGTAAAGGAGGTAAGGTAGGAGATAAAAGAAAATGAAGAACAGAAACTAAGAAAGTATGTTAATGACAAGAATAGAGTGGACCAAAGAAGAACCAAGTAAAATATGTATATAAAATATGAAGGTGAAGAGGCATCAAAAAGAGGGACGATATTAGGTGCAAAAAATAGTAGAAAAGAAAACAGAAGGATGCAGACCACAAACAAGAATGAGATATTTAAATGAGAAAATTTTTGATAATGAGAGAAAATGGAGTGAAAAGAGAAAACGTAGCTAATGCATAGAGGTGAATATAATGATATGGAAGGCATAAAGAACAAGAATGCGATGATTGCTATGAAAAAGAAAGCAAAAATGACAAAAATACTGTAGAAAGAATGCTACAAAATACCGTATCTTAGAAACGGAAAAGAAAACAGAAAAGAATTGGTAAATGACAAATACGTGAGATTAAAACAGATGCTGGAAGACAGGTAATAGGAAGACCGGAAAGCTGTCAATGGGAGTGTATTAGGACTTTGGAAACGGTGGATAATGAAGAAAAAAAAGAAAACCGTGTAAACGATACAAAGATAGTGAAATTTAATAATTTAATAGTAAACTAACTTTTTCTAAATGAACTATTCTTAGTGTATATTATTTTTATATTCTCTCTTCGTAAAACTTTTTTAATTTTTGGTAAATTATTTGTCTGCGACCTCGATGGGGCAGTGCGAGCAAGCGCTGTCAGTCGAGGTCACAGTGAAATGCGGCTCAATCGGCCGCGGGGTGAAACCCTGGGCGAGGCAATGACCGCATTTCACTTAGTTAAGTTTAGGGTGCATGTTGCATAAATGGATAGTATGTAAGGGACGCCCACACCCTTCTGAAGTAATGCGAAAGCGGTTCCGGAACGGCAGTGCGAATGTTTAAAAAAATTATTAGTTTATACGACTTATTTTCTCGAAAATTACTAAAATTCTGAATTTGTTCACTTTTCTTAAACATTTGAAAACCCTTGCGAGAATAATTTTCAATTTAAACCTTTCGATAGTTCAGTTACCAGCGTTGAAACTCCCAGAACAGATTGCTTTATCACAGTAAGTAACACACCTAATGATAACGATTTAATTAAGGAAATAATTTTATTGGTTTAAAGCGGCGGTAGCGGTAAATTTCGAAGTAAAAACCGGGCGATTGGTCTTAATTGGCCTGGAGCACGAGTGCAAGATATCTGGAAAATCTTGTTGTTTGGTGTAGTATATCGCAGATAAAAACTAGCTCGATACGGATCAGGTATCCGGCAAAGAAGCTATTAAAGAGGACGTATTAAGATTAAAATCCATAAATTAATGTTTATCAATGTTGCTATCGTTCACGCACTATCAATATTATTAATATGGCTCCTCTCCTCGCGGTTGCGTGCCTTCGCGGATCGCGTGAGCGCTCAGCGGACCGCGGGGCGACCCTCGCCGCCGGTGCCTCCGAGGCAGCTTTACGGCCTCCTCACCGAAGGGGTTTTTAATTGTCACCTCCGCCACTAGATGCGGCTAGTGTTGGAATACATTTCAAAATGCTGATTTAAGTACTCTTTGCGTGTGTACATATTAAATGTTGCTTGATTTTTTGCCTGATTAGCTATAAAGTATACGGTAATGAATATTCATTCGGAGCCTTTATTCCAAGGCTGCACTCGTGTATAACTTAAGGTATTTTCGCATTTAATTGCCGCTTGTTCATGTTTTACCCCAGACATCGTCTTATTACTCCTGTTCTTGCGGATCGTCTCGTGCATGCACAAAGAAACCAACGACTACTATTTATTTCTATGCTGACTTACGACATAGTACTGGAAATGACTGTAGCAGAAAATCATAAAGTTGCCCAAATTTCAACCCTCAACTGCCCCGAAAAATAATAAACGCGAATAGGAACACCATCTATTAGTCTGCTGCGAAACTTTAAAAAGTTAAAAGAAAAATGTTAGGGTTCGGATACAAAGACACTTTTTAGTAAACGCTTTGAACAAGCGTTTATTTAATTTTTTATTAACGAGACGTAAATGGAAACAGAGAGGTAACAGAAGAAACTACAAAAACTTTATCGTGGAAACTACTTACACAAGAGTACATTTAAAATTAGTTAGTTCGTTACAGTTACAGTTGATTTACAGCAATATCAGATGGACTGTTCAAAATAAAGGGAGTGAAGTAGGCGAGTGTTCAATTATGTTTAGATAAAAGTCTGTTGTTGCGTACAGGCGTGTACATAACCTCACTTATAAACAAAACATTGGTTGTAAGATAACAGAATTATAAAATGAAGTACTTTAATGTAGCAGATGCTGGCTGATTAGATAGCATGAGGGAGCTGAAGTAAAGGAATTTCACTTCTTAGAAGGAAACTTAAACAGTAAAAAAACTTGCAGCGTCTACTACTAGCTTTAAAAACATTTACAAATATAACCGGAGTGACTAAATTAAACTGACTAAAGTTGTAGTTGTATTTTTACGTTAGAAAATATATATATTTTTTCAGAAGGACGCATTAGGCTTCATTGCTGTCGCATGCCATCTCGTCAGCCGAAGTCAATACAAAACATTTTAAAACTTGCGTTTAACGACTTTTGTTATATTTTTTTAATATGTCATGAGTAGGATTGCAACTGCATACTGTTATGCAACATTATATGATTCATTTCTATAAAAATATGTAGGTGTTATGATAAAATATCAATAAACAGAATGTTTTAGGTTTTTCTAAAAATTTTATTCAGGCTTTTCGGCCTGCTTTAGGTCAGCATTATCCTTAGAAAATGCTTTATAACAATCATATATGTTTTGCCATTTAACACAAAACAGTAAAGGTTCAATTTGAAGCGCTTGTGAAATATCTGACCTAACCTAACCGAATGTAATCTAATCTAATCTAACCGAACCTATTCTAACCTATTCTAACCTATTCCAACCTGATTTAATCTAAAACTAACGTACTCCATGGAATGGTTTATGGCCGGTTTCCAACGAATTCATATTTTTATATCACTTGCATTTACATTTTAAGATATTTTTAAAATATTTATCAACTAGTTAAATGTGAGGCCCGAATTCTACAGAAGATTAGCAAAAGTAAACTTTATAAACTGTATTTTATTGTTAGGCTGTACCCGCTACAAATATGTATAATTGTGATTAATTTAAAAAATCATGGAATGAAAATACACTATAAATACAGCAACTGGGCGAGTTGTTCGAATTATTTTTAAATGGCCATACTTTTCTGGATACGTAAGATCAACACATAATGTTTTTCGAAATGAAGTTTCCTTTTCCAATATTTAAAAATAAAATAAAAACTACAATCGACGCTTATAAACATCAGAACATATTTTGAAGCAGAGAAATAGGAAAAAACCAATTTTACAAACTCAAAATTTTTATGTAATATCTAACCTGTCTTAACTCACATTAATATAAGTATAAGCATAAAGTTACTAAGAGCCACTGGTTTTTAACATTTGGTCCGCGAACCCCCTGCGATGACTATAAGAGTCTGTGGGGAATTCAAATTTATACAGGGTGTCCCACGACGTTAGGACACTACTTCGTGTACGTAATCTTTAGACCAAATATAGTTAAAAATTCTAATAAAGTTATGCCGTAAAATAAACCGTTTTCAAAATACATAGTGTTAAATTATATTTATTAAATAATTTCAATTTCAGAAAACCCAATATTAATTCCTATTTCAGTTTAAATTCACTACAAGATTATTCAAAATAGCCACTGTTGTTCTCCAAACACATTATGGCTCTTCTTAAAACAGATCTGGTTGCCCTGCGTAACATATCATTGTTATTCCGAAAAATGCCTCAAAAATGCGTCTCCTAAGATCTTCAACAGTCTCTGATGGTGTTTGGTATACCACATCTTTCATATGGTCCCACAAATAATAATCTAAACAAGTTAAGTTTGGAGATCTTGGGGGCCAGAGGTGCTGTTCTCTTCTACCAATTACACGTTTTTCAAACATTTAATTCAAAAATTATCCTACACGTGACGCAACGTACGCAGGGGCACCATCGTGCTGGTACCACGTACCATGTCTGATCGCCAGACATCATCTAACAATCGTCCCAAATTTTATTATCTATCGGCAGTTAAATAGTTTCCAAGTACGAATGGACCAATGAGCATGTTATCAATAATTCCACACCAAATATTCGCTGAAAACCTATGTTGATAATTTGACACAGTGATTTCGTGTGGATTCTCCAAATTTTAAGAGTAGTGGCTGTTTTTTCTGTTCATTAATCCATTCCTTGTAAATGTTTTCTCATCCGTGAATAAAATTCTATTAGGTAGGTTTCGATTTGGAATGATACAGTGGCAAAATTGTATACGACTAGCAATATCTATAGGTAATAGGGCTTGAACAGACATAAAAAGGATAGAAATCATGACGTTCACTGTTCTCCTGTTCTCCAAACTTGCATTCGTGGTACATTAACTTGCGCAAATACATGACGAACAGAGGTGCTGGGATTATTATCAATTTCTCGCAGTATGTTGTCCTCATTGTCTAGTACTTGCTGTGTTGGTCGCTCAGTCGACGGTTTCGGAAAAATTCCGTGTTCATGTAGGTGGTTGTCCACTTGTTGGAAAACTCGTCGGGCTGGTAGTCGCCGATTTGGAAATCTCAACCCATATTCTCGAGCAGCTGCTACTGAGTTTCCATCACAAAAACCGTACATGTAATGGATTTCGCGTTGTAAAAGTAAACACTATCAACACCGTTAATAAGCGCAAGCAGAAAAATCAACTTTAACGTGCTTTACTGTTTGACATACAAGTAAATAATATCATTTCCATGGTAACGTAGACAGTTTGTATCAAATACCACTAATATCATTGATTGTTTCAGCTGCTTCAGTATTTAACTAAAATAGGCCATAACTTCTTTAATGGTCGATTTAGATAAAATAACCACTCTTTGTTTCTACTTCTTCTCATCTCTCCTACACCTAGGTAAAGTAATTTCACGTCATGGGACGCCCCGTATCTCACTCACTTTTCCATTCACACAATTTATTTTATTATATTCATATTATTGTACTATATAACGAAATATTAGATGTAGAGTCTGAGTTAAGGTTGCATGTTAACACAAAATTGAACCACACGTAACCGAATTAATTTCTTCAAAATGCAGTTGTTCGATAGGCCCCATCTCATCAGTTAAATATTTTCTAAAGCATTTCGCGAAGACTTTTTTGGCTTTTTACTTTGCCGATTTGATTTCAATAAAATTAAAAGTATTATAAGTTTTTGTCTAACAGAAATATGTTGAAAAATAGAGAAATATCACAAGTATATCTTATAAAATTCTAACCTAACTTAAACTGATCTAACCTAACCTAACTTAACCGAGCTTATTCTAACCCAATCCAACTTGATCTAATCTAAAGCTACCGTACTCCCTGGAATAACCCATGACCGGTTTACAACGAATTCATATTTTGATATAATCCTAGTTTTAGGTTTCTTTTTCAAAATTAAGGCATTACGAATGAAATATGCCTAAATTGCACAGAGTAAACGTTTCCATAATTAAAAGTTAGGTTAGATGTTTTATAAAACATCTAACTTAATTTCACTTACACGAATATAACATTTTTTTAATTTATTCATACTACCGCCTTCCCGGAACCGCTTTTGCATTACTTCAATGGGGTGCGGGCGTCCCTTACACACTAACCATTCATGCAACACGCACCCTAAACTGAACTAAGTGAAATACGGTCGCCTCAGCTGTGTTTCGACCACGCGTTCGATTGGACCGCATTTCACTGTGACGACTGACAGCGCGTAATCGCACTGCACCATCGAGGTCCCTATATGAATATAACCTAAAGCTAGCCTCAGCCACTTTGATCCTCGAACGTGCTGCAATGACTTATAAGAATCTGCGGCGAATTCGAATTTATATCTCACTTTCTTATTCAGCCTTTTTATTTTATTATATTCATATTATTCTACAATGCAACAAAACATTAGATGCAGAACCTGGATTGAGGTTGCGTGTTAACACATTATTGAACTAGACGTTACCGAATTTATTTCTTCAAAGCAGCACCAAAAGTCCTCTAATTTTGTTTATATAGTATGCATTCTTTTACAACATTTGTTACTTTTCAAAATGTATAGAACTAATAAATTAGTAAATAGAAGTTCGGAAAGTCCATTCGCCTTTTCAGAAGTTCGCCATCTACTATAAATTTAAATAATAAATATAACCTCAAAATGGTAGAAACCACTGCTTACTTAATCAAGTCCAACCTAATGTAATCTAATCAGATACTGACCTAGAACTTTAGAATTACAAAACATAAATACAATTTAATTTATATACAATAAATGGTTCAGTCTTTTCAGTGCATGTTATCAATGCAGTTAAATATTGTAGAAAATATTTTGTGTAGAATTTTGTATGTAACAGAAATATGTTGAGACATAGAGAAATATCACAAGTATATCTTATAAAAACCTAAACTTTTCTTTCTGAATGCATTCATACTACCCGCCTTCCCCCGGAACCGCTTTCGCATTACTTCAGAGGGGTACGGGTGTGCCTTACATACTAGCCATTCATGCAACATGCACCCTAAACTTAACTAAATGAAATTCGGTCGCCTCAGTCGGGATTTGACCCCGCGGACCGCATTTTACTGTAACCTCGACTGAGAGCGCGTATTCGCACTGCCCCATCAAAGCCCCTTAATTAAAACCTAACCTAACTTAAAGTAACCTACCGTAAACTAACCTATTGTAACGGTATTTTCGCCTAGGTTGCCGCAACCCATTATACACTAGTCTCAGGAGTTTATATTTCGCGTTGAAATGCTACGCATGACTGATTTAATGACAAGATTTCCGGCGATTGATTCTCTGCATCTGAGAGGAAACGAACGTGTCATTGAGTGATTTCCCGTAAAAGCATTTCGCTTAGAGTTATCTCGATTCTCTGGGAAGATCATCATTTGTGACGTGATCATTAGTTGATGGTGTGATTACGTTAACGACAGTTATTGTCATTATAATCGACGTGTCGTTCTTTTCTTGATTTTTGTCGTGTCAATCGTAGATTCCGATTGGTGAGTTTCCTTTGTCTTTTAAATTATAGCTGTCCCAACTTTTACTTGTATTCAAAATTAGGCAACTTGGGGACGGTGGAATTAGTCAGAAGAATTGGTGCCTTCCAGAGGAAAAATTTGCTGTCTGCGAGAAACGAGAATTCGAAGCTATTCCGGCCGACACATTAAGAACACGTGCGGACTGGAGCTGCTTCAGGGATTTCCCGATCAGATTAAGCAAGGGAAGTGCAAACTTATGTTTAATTCTGATAATTTCGAGTCAGTGTAAATAATCTTGTGTTTTGTTTGAACTTATTTATATTTTGGGATAAATAAGAACTAGGTTGTCATTGTACAGAGTGTTACAACTATTTTACAGTCAATGATTCTATAGATTGTTAATTGTACAAGTATTCGCGTACATAATCACGGTAGTTTCACTGTATATACAGCGTGAGTCAACAGGAGCGGTAGTATTGCGTTTTGTTCGGGTTTCATAGCGTTTTTTTTTTTATTCTCTTTGAACTACGCTGTACTCCGAGAGGCCTTTCGCGATTAGAGTGTAGGACGCGGGTTTGAGGGCGTTGGTTTGGGTTATAAAACGCAGTATTTTTACTCTTCCTTGGGTCAGTTATTTTGGGCTGTATTGAGTGATCGGGTACTTGTGTACCGATACAGGTTACGCTTATAATTATATTTATTATTGTTGCAAACTTGGGTTACATTTACATACTACTTATTTATTTATTTTTGCTCATATTAAATATTGTTGCTGCAATTGTGTTTGTTATTTATTATTACCTATCATCGTTTCTGTAGTAAAGTATTAAGTAAGTAATACACTGTGGGTACGGCTAACCAATCAACATCTGCGTTAATGGTAGCGTATTTTATTATTAGTCGTTGGTGCCCTTTCTTTTCCACGAAATTAACACAAAGTTAATTAATATATTTATTCGGGATAAGCAGCGAACCGCCCATCTACGATTGAGGTTCCGGGAGGCTATCATTAACAATTATTTACTTACTTAGTTGGACATTATCAGCAGGCGTCACACTATGGTAACCTAAATATAACAAATCCTAAGGCTGGCGAAGACCAAAAGTTTTTCAAATATGTGTGGTTCAAAAACTGTAAATTATTTGTGCGTAAATCCGATTCATCATCTATTATTAGAGTGCAGGGTTCTGAAGACCTCCAGTAATTTCAATAAGTGGAAATAATAGATAGCGAAATATCACATTTTAGTAATGGCTAATTTCGTGCAGGATTATCAAGTTCGTGAATATATAATACTCTACGTGTTTTGAACGTTGATGATTGTAATAGTAAGTTAAATGAACGTCAAGGATTAAGTTTGTTTCATAATAATATAAGTGTGTAGGTAAAAATTTTGATAATTTTCAAGTAATCTTGAGTCAGTTTGATGTTAACTTTGAAATTATAATGTTGTCGGAAACTTGGAAGGTGTGTAACCATCATAACTTTGTACTCGAAGGTTACAATACTTTGTACAATTTTGGCAATTTTAATCAAAATGATGGAGTCCTAGTTTTCATAAAAAATTCATTAAATTTTACATCTGAAGTAATAGAAATAGATGGACTTAAATGCCTAAGAATTTGTGCAAAAACGAAATTGAAAACTTATTTTGTAACATGTATTTATCGGCCACCATCATCTGAGGTAGAAAGCTATAATTCACACGCATCTTTTGGAAAAATGCATTTATCGGGATGATATTATTATTGGCGATATGAACATAGATATTCTTCAAGACTCAAGTTTTGCAAATGAATATTTAAATAATTTGTATGAGTCTGGCTTTGTACCTTGTATAAATAGTTATACTCGAATACAAAACGATTATAGAAGCTGCATCGATCATATATTTATAAAGATCAAGATAAATAGAAATGAAATAACGCCAATAATTTTAGAATTCACAATTATCGATCACTTTTCCATAATAGTACAAATTAATGTATGTGAAGTAACTCCAACATCTAAAGGATGTGTTAAAAAAGAGAGTGTAAATTATTGTAAGCTTAGGCAATATTTAATGAATGAAGACTGGAGTGATATGTTTTTAGAAACTGATTTAGTGATTTGGATAAAATTACTACTGCCTTTGTAGATAAGCTTAGTGAGTATGTGGGTTTCTGTATGACGGTAATAAGGAAACAAAAGAATGTAGTGCCCAGAAAACCTTGGATAACAAAGGGTTTACTTAAATCTATTAAAATCCGAGATGAATTGTTCCAGAAGTATAAAACGTCGAATAATGCCTATGATCTTCAACAATATAAAATTTACCGGAACAGGATTATCTGTTTAATATCTAAAACAAAAGCCTCGTATTATAAAAATAAAATTAACGGAAATTTCAATGATAGCAAATTTATTTGGAAAACAATCAATAATTCTTTAAATAGAAATTTCTCGTCGGGTTCCATAAAAAGCATTAAAGTAAACGATATTAACTTAATTGCGGAAGATCAAATAGCTAACGAATTTAACAAATACTATACAAGTATTGCAGAAAAAATGGCAAATCAAATTACTAATAGCGCTTGCAGAACAACGAAAACAGAATCGCTTCCGTGTAAAAGCACTATATTTTTTAACCCGCAGATGTTATCGAAACAAAGGGATATATTTTGGAACTGAAAGCTACTGTAAGTCCAGGATTTGATAAAATAATGGCAAGAACCCTACGAGAAGTGGCTGATTACATTGCTCCACCTCACAAAATAATCAAATTGTGCTTCGAAACGTCTAAATGTCCCGAAATAGCAATTGTTAACCCATTGCACAAGGGGGGTGATAAACAACAAATAGAAAATTATAGGCCTATCTCTATACTGTCAAATTTAGGAAAAATTTTTGAAAAAGCATTAAAAAACGGTTAGTTGATTTTTTAACAAAAAACGATCTATTATCTGACAGACAGTTTGGTTTTAGAAAGAAATTAGGCACCCAAGATGCTATAGCATATCTAACGCAGTTCATTTATAATAACATTCATAAAAGTACCTCTACAATAGTAATATTCATCGATCTTGCAAAAGTTTTTGTTACCGTCAGTCATATGAAACTTTTAGAAAAATTAAATTATATGGGTATAAGAGGAAACGCAAATTTACTTATTGAAAGTTATCTAAAAAATCGAAAGCAATTTGTTAGAATAGGGGATACATTAAGCGAGCTATTAATAATTAAAACTGGAGTGCCAGAAGGAACTGTGCTCGGTCCGATACTTTTTACTATCTACATAAATGATTTATTAACCTGTAAATCTTCTGGAACAATATTATCCTATGCTGACGATACTGAGATAGTGTATGATGGGGAAAATTGGCCTATCTTTAAAAATAAGATAAGCCAAGATATAAAAATGATAAAGGAATGGATGGACAGTAATTTACTAACAATGAACATTAAAAAAACTAAATTTGTACCTTTTGCATCGTACAAAAATTCCTTGCCACATTTTATGCATATAACAATACATAAATTTGATTGTATTGAGGCTAAGTGTAATTGCGAAACATTTATAGAAAAGTCGGACACAGTTAAATATTTGGGTGTAACTCTGGACGTAAACTTAAAATGGGAAATGCATATATCGTTGCTCGTAAAAAAATTACGTGGTTTCTGCTATGTTTTTAAACAACTATAAAGGAAGAAAAATCTTACAAAAAATATGTTAAATCGATTAAAGAATGGCTGCCCTGCTGTCAGCGATTAGAAATTCAACGCCTCTTTGAGTAAATGTCTGTCACTTAAATCCGCTGCAGTAATTCATAATTTATTATTATCTTTTTAATAATTTATATTTATTTGCCATCTTATAAAATTAATTAATTCTAATTACATTATTGTTTGAGGAATAATTTTTAGTTTTATAATTTTGTTTATGTGTACTTCCACACTCAAGTTTTGATATAACTTAAGTGGAAGAGTGCCGGTCTCGGTGGTCTAGTGGTTAGCGCATTTGCCTTTAAACCTGGCTGAGGTCGGCGAGATTTTTCTAGCGGGGAAAAATCTGAAAATGCGCCTTCTGTCGGATAAGAAGTAAAGCCGTAGGTCCCGTGCCACTACGATGTGTGACACATTAAAAATCACTACTGGAGTTGGAATTACTCCAGATAGGCAAAATTCTTACTGAGGGTGTAAAATGGGCCAAATGTGGCCTAAGTGCATAGAGATGCTTGGAAAACCGTGTCCTAGATCTCGCTCTTTCAAAGCACGCAAGCAAGCAAGTGGAAGAGTGCCTTGTATTTGTTTTTCTACATTTGTGTTACCAATTGTAATTGTAATTGTAACTGAAACTGAAACAGGGAAGTAAATACCTATTATTATTCATTTTGAACATGTCATGCGGTCATATGAGGCGTTTGCGTAGATTACAAAATTATTCTTACCCAATTTACATTATTTATTTGGCGTAGGTTACTGCAACACTTGAACCAAATCGTTTTGAACTTTAAAACATTATCAACTATTTCATAAATACTATTTTTATAATACTGTATTAAAGACTTAAGAAGAAACAGTTTCTTATGGATATCTCTTCTACAAGATTGGTTGCCTTCTCACAATATACAGTGCACGCCGCTTATTGGAATCACAGATAGTATTATTATTCGGGTATTGTTATCATTTTCGCTAAGAATGGGCCGGGCGTATACCACTAAATAGGAAATCATCGTTTATAATAATCATGGCTTCGGTTTATGACATCAATTTTTTCTTACAATTATTATTTATTATTATAGAATTTTCTTAGAACGCAGTTCTATTCTAATTCTTTGTAATAGCTGACTTAAAAAAGAGCGATAACTTTAGCTTAAAACAAAAAATAATAGTTTAGAACAGATGATAAGCAGTCGGAAGTAATAATTATGCAGCCAGTTCGATGTAAAACTGAAGTAAACGTATTTAAATAGTAGCCGCTGCAAAGACAAAAATGACAATTTAAAAATTAGAAGAAATCACACTGAGAAAGACGACCAAGTAGAATCTGCATTGAAACTCTGGTTCGCTAATGTCCGTCAACATGATGCAGGTGTAGATTGCCCGTGGATGCGTCAGAAAGTGAAAGAATTTGCGAAGAAACGAAAAAGGAAAAGAAAATTTTGTTGCAAGGGTAGATTGGTTTCATCGCTTGTTAATATTACTTAGCTATTGTCAAAAAACCCGAGTTCCAATGTGACCATTTTGTGCGGCGTGCACTGTACAACAATATTATTATAAATAAAAATAATAAGCCACGGAAAGTTAGTACTTTCTCTTGTTTAAAATTTGAAAATTTGAATACAAGCTCTCGCACTTAAAATGCTGCAGCAACAGTTGCCCTAATCTAATCTAACCAAGTCTAATGTTATCTACTGTAACATAACCTAACAATCAAAAATAGAAACATGGACATACAATTAAAACGAATTTGGAAACGGTGTATAACAATACAAACACAAATACAAATTTTTGATTATTGTCTAAACTTTTCTGGGCATCCGCTCCACGCAAAGAAATATTTACTAAAATAAAGTTCGAATAATTATATTTGGAGGATGTTTAAAAAGGAATCCACGATTTTATGGACAAGAAATATTTAAAAGCACAAAGAAGTAAATGTACCAAACAGCTTGTCCGACAGCTAACAGCAATGAGAAATGATATTAAATTGTCAGTTCAATTCAAAACATGAAGTGAAATTTTCAGGAAATACTACTCTCAGTCATTATACGTTTTAATGGTTCTAAATTTCATATCCGTGAAATTTTTAGCTCAAAGATAATGTGCGTAGAGCCACAATAAAATAATACATTTTAGAGTGTCTTTCATTACTTAAAATTCCATAAACACAGAATGAGAAACCTGATACGTGCATTGTATTTTATGGTTTTAGAAAGCTTCTAACACTTAACGTAGATGCTTAAGTACAGACTTAATCATGCACGATCATGAATATCTTATCAATTTTATGATTAGACGTTTTAATTCCAGGAGTAGGAGGCACACATTTCTTATTTTCGCAATAAATATTTAATTCCGCCCTGTAAACCTAACCTCAAAATATGTTTTTAACAATTTTGACCATATTAACTTTAACTTTTCAGCTTTTTTAAGCAGAATTGATTAGATTGTTTAGATTACCTTCTTGTTTATGTTAAGGTCGTCTAATTAATCTTCACGGTGTTACGGTGTCGTAAAGACCATCATAGCAGCACATTCTTTGAATATCTTACGTAGGAAAATTCAATTACTTGCTTAAGCACTCAATGCTCCAAGGCTTTTCCTTATGTTGCCGAGATGCGAGTCCACTTATCATTAATAAAATTTATTAGCGCACCAGTGGGCGTATTTATTTCATTGAACAACCACACGCTACACATTTTTCCAATTAAAAAGGGGCCTTTGTGCTGGCTGAAAACACCCTGCAACAAAAATGGTGAGAAACGCCGGTGCTAACGTGGGAATGACAGCAACAACACCCGGCGCCACTGTAGATATAAGTTATTGCTATGCAAATTAGTCGCGGGTATTTAATTATTAGTACTTGAACAGCTTCTCCGTAGGTGGACAAATTCCTCGAGATGGGGCCCGGATTTTTCGCCTTTGCGCATAATTTGCAGCGTTTTTGGGCACGCAGATGCGGTTAATTTGTTGTAACTTGTAGCACACACTTTACGCGTCAACTCGCTGACGTTTCCTTTTTATTATTATGTTATTAAAAATTTAAAGCCTCGCTACAATAATTTCGCGCGTAATTTATTATAAGCCACATCACCTGCTTGCATTAACGCTAAGGATTACCCACTTGTTAAATTTGTCTCTTAATGAATTTGCCACAGCTTGAGCCCTTATTTCGGATTCGAATTAATTTATATTATTGATATCGCAAATTGTCGCGCACGATGATTCATTTCGCTTGTAATTTTTACCGCACCACTACCAGCGTCTGTCTGTGTACGTAACCAACTAATAAATTATTTAGAACGTGGAAATTAGCATGAACACCTAGACTAAAGTATAATATTGTGACGTCCTTCGAGATTCGTTTTATTTGCAACTGGAATGCAAGTAGTTCAACTACTTTGCAATTTCAAAGGTAACTCTTTCCTTTTTATTGCTACTCTTCGAGATATTCCTTATGATTTGTTTTCTTGAAAATTAATTTTTCCAGTGGGATTTTTAGATGAATTAAAAAAATTGCCATGAACTTAATAAAAGTTATTTAAATAAACACTTAACAAAAACATTTTAAGCTAATTGAGTTAGTCCTGTCTAGCCACAATTCCGACGTGAGTTTAAGGAATTTCAAATTTCCGTTTGTTATGAAGAACAATAAAATAATAATGGTGAGGCTCCACACCCCACAAGGAGTTTGTTCCGCAAGACGGAAGGTCAGACCTCCCGTAGGCTTCTTTATAGTGGGCATCACGAATGAGACAACCGCATTATTACCTCTTGTTCAATCGAATGCAGGCAGCTAGGTATTTAAAGGGACTGTTGTACATCAATTTCAGACTTTGTATAAGAAAAGCTTTATATTTTTGAAATCAGATTTAATCCCAGCTAAATCCAAAGCTCATCATACATATTTCTTTAAATCTTTAAATAAAATTTAAGAAATATTACAATTAGAATATCAGCCTGAATGCGATAATTAAAGTAAAGGCCATAGATTTTCAGTCTACAGCAACAGTATTTATTGGAGTACACAATGAGCTGCATTCTTGAAAAATATAGAAACTCTTGATTGGAGTATATACCGAAAACGAAATTTTATGAAAATCTAATATATCAGAACTTCTTGCAGATATCTGCAGCAAAACCATGCAAAAGAAGATTGGCATTTACAGTCGAATCTGCTTAAAGGTTTACCCCATGAACTCTTTTCCCGTAAACTCAAACTTATACAAATCTAAATTTAAATCCAAAAATTAAGTTAACCATTTCTCGTGAACTGTTTTGCTTGGAGATAATTTCATGTAGGTACATTTAAAGGAAATTTTTGAGTTTGAGCTGTTTAAAACTCCAAAATTTTCATTTTCATTGTTCACACTATGATTTTAATAGTTATGGTGATCTTAAACATCAAGCTTGGGAATTCAACATCTTATGCAGCGTTTTTGGTCGCCAATCCATGATATTTCTTTATTTCATATGTCTATCTGTCTATATACCATATTAATTTCTCTCTAGATGTAGGCCTCTTCTGGGGAATGCCACATTGATCTATCTTCTGCTTTTCGTATCCAGTAATAATCAACAATTCTTTTGAAATCATCTGAGCGTCTTATGGATGGTCTATTTCTATGTCTATTTCTTAACCTGGATTGTTAGTTTCGTTCATCTATCGTTCTCTTATCTAGCGATATGCTCTGACCATTGCTATTTATGTTTTAGTATTCTCTCGATCACATTTTGAACTTCTTTTGTCTCGTATCCATTCATTTCTTCTGGGGTCCCTTAAAGTTATACCTAGCATTGATCTTTCCATTCTATTTAGGGTAAAGTGGTATAATACGCCCCGGATGCAAATACGCCCCACATTCAAAATTCCCGCTGTGTTGTAGTTGGCGTTCAGTGTGTTTGGCAGCGAGGTACACGCTACTACCGTATCATTTCAATGTATGTGCTGTTGTGTTTGAACGAGAAAAATAATATTTCATGGTGAGTAAGAATGAACATTTGTTGCATAGTATTACCAAAAATCCCGTAGAACCATTAAGAAAGCATTTTTCTCAAATGTAAAATATATGACGTATTGCTGTGCAACCAAGTATACTTCCCAGCGCGTGTATTGCTGATTATTTGATTTCGTATGCCAAATATTTAGGTGGGGCGTTTTCCACCACTCTAAGTGAAATATGCCCCACATGGTTGCTGATAAAACGCCCCAGCCATAGAGGTTTGTAATAATTGTCGTTTTAATTTAGAAAATGGGGAAGATATACACAAGAACAGCAACAAGAGCTGCATGGACCCAATCTGCAATGGCCACTGCTATAGACAAAGTGAAAAGTTGAGAAATGGTATGAATGCAGCGAGTAGGGAATATGGTATACCTTCAAGAACTCTAAGACGGCACATAACTGCTAATAACTGTAAAAAATATCTTGGTCGATGTACAACGCTAGGCAGAGAACATGAAATAGGTTAGTGTCACATATACAAGCACTTGGAAAACTGGGATTTGCCCAGAATAGAAGCGCTGTAAAAAAGATGGGCTTTCAAGTTGCTAATAAATTGGGCATTAAACACAGTTTCTCGCAAAATGATAATACTGCCGGCAAAGCTTGGTTTCACGGCTTTTTATGGAGAAATAAGATCCTATCTGTTAGATAATCTGAAGGGTTATCATTAGCAAGAGCACAGGGGATGAATAGGAAAGAAGACGGTGATTACTTTGCTTTGCTGCTCCAAGTTTTAACAAAAAATGATTTATTGGATAAGCCATCCAGAATATTTAACATGGATGAAACTGGCATCCAAGTGAACAACAAAGCAGAGAACGCCATTGCAACAAAAGGATCTAAAGATGTCTATTCCTTAACAAGTACGGAAGAGGGTGAAAATATTTCATTAATAGCTTGCTGCAATGGCGAAAGCAACTTCTTTCCACCAGTGTTGATAATGAAAGGCAAATACAAAAAGCCAGAATTTACAGAAGGTCTCCCTCCTGGTTCCAACGTTTACATGAATCAGAAAACTTCGTATAACTGGTTTCAGGAGTATTTCATTCCAAGAAAAGGTACCGGCATTGCGTTATTAATATTGGACGGGCATGCATCCCATTCTAATGCGATTGAACTTTTGGACTTGGGTTCGCAAAACGATATTGTGCTATTATGCGTCCCGAGTAATACGACTCAGGCATTACAGCCCCTTGATAAGGCTTTCTTTAAGCCTCATAAAAGTTAGTTTATGCTGGAGGCGAAGACATGGATGCTCAACCATAAGGAAAAGAAGCTAAATAGACACAACGTTTCTGCACTGATAGGAAAGGCTTGGAGCAAAGCAGCTACTGTGAGTAATGGAGTGGCGGGATTTAAAGCAATCGGAATTTCTCCATATGATCCATCGGCCATTCCCGATCATTTCTTTGCTATCTCTAATGCAACTGGAATAGGCGGCGTTGATCTTGTGAAACCAAATCAAGAGATTATTTCTCGAGAAACTTTAGCTGCCGTAGAGGATTCCGCAGTGAACGTTTCGCCAGTGAAAGAAAAGGACACTCCATCCAAATTCCTTAAAGAAATTAATCCTGTTGCAACTATACCAACTAATAGCTCTAAGAGAAAGCAGTCTGCGAAAATTCTAACATCACCTGAACATAAAGTCAAGCGTCAGATTCTATCTGATAAGAAGAAAGCTAAAGCTGATAAAATTATGGAACGAGATCTTAATTTACCTGGTCCATCTGGTATCAAATGTAAACAACCTTTGCATTGTAAGAAAGGTTCAAAAACGTCCCCGAAAAATAAAAAACCCATTTATTTTTCCTCTTCCGAAGATTTATCAATTGATATGCAGTGTGCATCTTCAGATGAGGTTTCAGACTTTGAAGACACAGACTGTGTTGAGTGTGGAGAGCACTATTATTCAACCAAATCAAAAGATGATTGGATTAAGTGCACAATTTGCAGTAAGTGGTTGCACGAAAGCTGTACAATGTATGGTGATATGTGCAATAAATGTGGGCGACAAAAAAAACGGACAGGAAATAAACAATAGCCAGGCAATGCTCAATTTTCTATTACTTTTTTTACTGGGGCGTATTTTAACCAAGGATAGGGTAAAACGGCACACTGCAGATTTTTTCCAACTTTAATACCTATAGAATGTGAAGTAGTTTAAGTTAAAATTGTGTTTAGTTTTGTATTAATAAGTGTTTCAGCTATTACATTATGACTTATTTCTAAATAAATGTTTCAACAGTTTGAGTTGTTGAATTATTTTTGAAATATGAGGCGTATTATACCACTTTACCCTATATCTATCTATAATTTGTGTTTAAATTTCTTTGCCTAATGTCCAAATTTTCGCTGCATAGGTGAGAACCCGTAAGACGTTTTGCTTGAATAATTTGATATTCGGTGTCTGATTTGACACCCTAACATTACGTAAATACTTAAACATTTAGATTAGCACTTTTGATTCACAAATTCACACGCTTTGTTTATATTCTGTGGTGTGTCAGCGAGGATGTGTTGAATGGTGCTTGATAGCTTAGCTCTGTGTCTACTTCTGCCATATTTGGAATTTGGAAACTGGGTACATGTGTCTGAAAACATAGTTCGGTATTGTTGGTGGGTTGTATCTGCCTTTATATGTCTGGATAAATATAGAATAAGTTTTGAGTATGGTGTTAGCCAAGGGTGCAAGAAAATTGTTGATTTAAAGAAATTTATTTCTATGTTGTATTTATAGAAAGTATTTGTAGCCCTAAGTCCTATTGGTACTGTTTTTTTTTTGTTTTTATGTTTCTAAACAAAGTTATATCTCATCTGTAAATCATAGTTTTTGATTTAGTTTGCCCTTTAGTCCGCTTTTACAGTTGTTGAATGCTGCCCATCCAAAATTTATTCGTCTATTTATTTCTTTTTTTCGATTATTTTCGCAGAAGCTTATTTTTTGGCTAAAGTGTTTATAATTTAAAATTCTACACCTCTTCTATTACTACGTTATCTGTTTTAATTTTATCTTCATTTGGCATCTGTTCAATACACCTTACTCTGGTATTTTTTTTATTAAGTTTTAAACCTACTCGTTTGCTTTTTGCTGCAAGTCAATTAACATTGCCTCTAGCTCTGCTAAATTGTCTGCTATTATTACGACATGGTCAGGAAAACGTAAGTAGTTTAATTTATTTCCATCTATGTTTATCCCTTTGCCTTCCCAATTGCAACTTTTAAATGTATTTTCCAAGCGCAACGTCGTAAAATGTCCTCCCCCATACTAACTTTTGAACGACTTGATATTTCTTTCCAAAATTTTGTAAGTATGCTTTAATGGGAGGCTAAATACTACTGTTTAGCTCATATATAAATTTTATAACTTTCAATGGTTAGACGCCATCTTGAACTATTGTTTTAAAGGAAAATGGGGTCGAGTGATACCTCATGTGAAAGGTATGTTAATTCTGCGTCTGATCCTTGAGTTTCATAAAAAAATACTCATCCACAAAAAATGATAGACGATTGGAAATAACAAATTTATGGAAAAAAGAAGGCATCTGGAAAATTGTGTGGTTTGCGGTCCGGATATCTTGTTGGCCTCTTCGAAGACAACAACTTTTTTTTATGGTACTTTCATATAGCTCGTATCGTTCGGCCACCAGGGGCGTCCAAAGTCGAAACGCGAATCGACGTCCAGCACGTGTCCATGTCATGGCAGCGGGTCGGTCACGAGCTCAATCTGTTCGCATAAGTACAGCGCATCGACAGCCGGCGCTTCTAACATCCCCAAAATGGGCGCGGAGGACGCCAGAACGTCGAAAAAAAAAGTCGGATCCAAACACTTTTTCATTCCTTCCAAACCAGCTTGCAACCGTGGGATCTTAATGCTAAAAACCTGGAATTTCCGTCGTTCGGATTCAACATCAAATTGTAGGTCCTCCGTGTTTCTACTTTAGCGCTGAGAAGAAACACGTGGCAGAGAAGAGGCCAAAGCCCAGCAGTGGGACGAAAAGGTTGCCAATGAAAGGTAACTGCTTTAAACAGAAATTGAATCTTGCACTGGGATTGTATGCATTTCATTCTTAAAGAATGGTAGTTTGTTCTATGGTGAAAAAATATCAACTAAATCATGTCCACATATTATAATCGTAGATTGATTTTACAAATTTATTTTCAATACTTTGTGTGAGAAGCGAGCAACGATTAACTGAACAATTCACGGCTAATTGGGCGACCGTCATTTGGGCGACAAAAACTTAAAAATGTTTGCACGCTTAAAAGGCATATGATTTGGCGGATTTTTCTTGTAAACCTAACCTAACTAGCTGATTAATTTTTTTGCATAGGAAATTTCACTGTAATTTCGATAAAATTTTGTAATTCTACACAATAAAAGTAAACTTAAGAGTAAGCGAGATTTTTCAAATTTTATGCTTAGACCCTTCTTAAGAGATATAATTTTTTATTTTTATTCTTATTAATATACCGATCATTTTGCCAGTTTATTACAATTTTGAATATATTGTGTGCTAATTTAAAAAAGTATGTAGAAAGGCCGTAGATTAACGTATCTACGATAGCAATAAAAAAACAATTATTTTAGCTAATTTTAAGGCACCTTAGTAGCCCTTTAAGAGCTTTTTAATAACTTAAAGTTTATATTTGTTGGATTATCAATAGAACCGAATTTTAAAAAATTGTGCCGATGTTGATTTTGCATTTTTTTTAAATATGAAACAATGATTTAACACAGAAAAAGTATGCGGAACATAATATTATCCTTTCGGTAAAAATGTACAGCGCCGCATATCTTTGAAAAGTCTGCGATTGCATGATGAAAGTCGGTATTAATTTCCCGAATCAAAGATTCTATTACCTTGACCGTGATAAACATCCAACGTAAAGTTAACTCTAGGTAGCTGTGGTGATAGATGTGGGGGTGTTGACGCGGGCCCCCCTACGAGCGGGCCAAATTCTCCCCAAGGCCGCCTCCGCGCCCCCTGCTGTTTACATGAACTCTACAAGCTGGTCATCAATCGTAGCTCCGCACGGAGCCGCTTTGGTATAGTCCGTTCATAAAGAACCCATCAAAGCGTCTACTTTTTTTCCACGAAAACCGACGTGGAATGCGCCTACTGAAACTGAAATCTAACGCAGGTTAGGTTACAGCTGCGGTTGTAATGTCGCACATTTTGTTGAATGAGCCAAGTGTGGGAACCGCCGAGGATTTTGTTACATTGGGTCATGTAACTGACACTTTTGGAAGTGGTAACACCAGTTGCTTTGTTTTTGCTGTAAATTATTGCAATCTTGATGGTCATTAGGAATAAAATTTATTGTTTAAGGCTTTTCTGAAACGCGTCCCTGAAATAGACAGGACAGAGATGAGTTTCTTAAAAACAGCAAGTCAAAGGTTACGCTGGCGGAGAATCCGCACAAATAACTTAAAGCAGGTTAAAAGGACACAGATTTAACAATTAATCTTTTGTCTTTTGTTTGTAACTAATGGTAGAGTCGAGGTTCTGCGTTTTACCATTAATTTTATGTCTGAAATAAAACCAGCAAATATTGACTTAACGTTTTGTAGTAAAGTAACTGTACGACCAGTATGTGTTCAATGAAATTTCAACCTTATTTCGTATATGGAAGTATAACTAATGGCTTCAAAGCGGCTGAGCTTATAAATGAGTTACGTCCACATTTGGGTTAATTTGGAAAAATTAACTAGGAGAACATTCTTCCTGAAGGCAAAATTAGAAATCTTAATGGAATCGCATACACTTCCATTATAATTTGAAATAATAATACCTACTTAAACTATCTTTAAAATAAAATCCATTACACTTTGAATTATATTAAGAAAAAATAATTAAATTATTTTCTCTGGACTTTCTCCAGCTTCAAATAATTTCTCTAGAGCAAAAATTTAAAAGACGAACAAATATATTTTGAAAATAAAATATTCAAATGTAATTTCCGTTTGAAGATCTAGACCTAAAATTATTCTCTGGTTTTGATGATTTGTTCAATAATTTGTATAAAAGTCGCATTAACAGTGGTTAGTTTGAGGATATACGTTGAATCTGATCGCGAATATTTATGAGGACCGTTGGTTTTAACTGTTTGAATATCATACTTTGTTTTACGTTAATTGAAAAGTATGTATGATAATTCGCCCAACTAAACCAAAGTTGGGTTTTCTTTTACATAACTGTGCATATTAGCTCTATAAAAGGAAACCTAGCTCTGTTTTAATTGGTCAGGGCACACGTACGTCATTGTATACGTCACTGTGGTCGGTTTTGCTATTCACCAGTTCCTTATGACACAGAAAAAGTTAATACAAATAAATGGAAATTTCTATTTATAATTAAGCCATTAAATTACATGACTGGAAAGACCTATTACATCGGTTCACCTCAAAGAAAATTAGATCCCTGACTAATTACAGTTCTGTATTATCAGGGTTCTCGCAAGACTTGGCCTATTAAAAAAAAAACGGTGTTGTCTATGGAATCTACATTAACATCTTTCAAAACGTCTGGTTCTTGCTGTGGTATCTGTTTGTTTTTCTATATTTTTGCGTATGTTATATAAATAATTTGTTTGTTACAACATTTGTTGTTTTCCGCATTCAATAAGTCAAAGTTTTCTGTCTTGAGTGTCTTCCTGGGCTAACTGCCTGCTAGACATTGCCTCTTGCACTGGTTGCCCCCAGGTTCTTCGGGGTTTACCTCTCTTCCTTCTTGCGACAGGGAACTATTTCCAAATGTTCTGTGGCCATCTATAATATCTTCCATGCGTTTAGATGTCCATACCGCACTAGTCTTTATATATATACATATATATATATATATATATATTTTGCCTGCTAACAAATTAAGCCTGAACTGAAACTACACCAAATGTAACATAAATTCATAAATACGAGGCTGGTCCTACTGAAAATTTAAAAAATCGCAGTACGTTGTTAAGAATGGTATTCTAGTCTTACCAAAATGTTTCATCCTAATTGATGATCCTCATATGTAAGCCAGTGGTCATACACAGGAATTGTACTCATTTTAAATAATAAAAAGTGGTTGTTTATTTTTACCACAAACAAAGACAGTTACACTCACACGCACGCACGGAAAAATCCCAAACGAACGTACAGCGCAATATCTTATTACTTTTTAATACAAACCGTGACAAACCGGCCAGAAAGACATAAAGCTTCTTACATCTTAATTAATGTACTCGCAACACTATTACTGATATGCGTGTGAAACTCTACTCTTAAAATTAGCATTCTCCTTTACGTCGGCTTGCGGGCGTTCGCCGAGATTTCGCACTCTCGCAGGGTTCGAGCGAATCAGGAGTGGGATTTACCTGGAGGAAAAGCGCGCGTTCACGTGGATGAAGTATCGGTTTCCCGCAAATTAGGTAGATTAAAATTATGCAAATAGTCGAGTGGAGCACGCTTGTGCTAAGTGTGTAGAATCTAGCAGGCCACGGTGGAGCGGGACGGACGCATATCGGTAAACCGGGCGGTGGACAGAGACGGAAGAACGCCATCCACCTGTTGCTCGACTGCGGGAGGCGACCGGTTTACGGCATTGCTCGCTCTCGGGTCAAGAGAATCACGCGTGGCTTCTGGAGAAGCCGTTGGATGATGCTCTGACAAGACTCGTCTTTGCTTCGAGGCCCAATTGTCTCTTTAGCAAATCGCTGTGATGATATGGGATTCGTTTCCGTAGAGAAATCCTGCTTATAAGCATTAGAATCGATTTTAATTTGATGGGTGGGTTGGGAAAATACTGTAAATTTAATCCACATTGAATGAGTGGAGATAAAATTAGCGCCTCAAAAATAGCGTAGGTCAAAAATGTTTTCAGACACAAACGTTTTTGTCGAAAACAGTATGCAACAAAAATAGCGCTGATCAAAAATAAAGCCTATCAAAAATAGTGCCGTAAAAAAATATTATACAAATCAGTAGGCTATACTAATTTATAAATATTTATTAGAAGGTCCGACAATTGAAGTAAAGGCTTCGAACGAAATACGCAGAAAAATAAAGTTATTTGTGTATTTCCTATATTTTAAAAATAACTGGAATTATTAATTTAAATTAATTAGGTATTGTTTCCAGTCTAATAAGTATAGTAAATTACTATAGTTTGATGGACGGTATTTTTCAAGGCGTTATTTTTGGCGGATAAGCTTTTGAGCGCTACTGTATTTGACGGCGCTATGGTTGACGGTATCATTTTTTGAGAAGTGCTATGGTTAACGCTAAATTACTGCGCTATTTTTACACTGTTATATTTGACGGCGTCATTGTTGACAGGCGCAATATTTAACCATCACTCTTATTGATGGCGCTAAGGTTATTGCCGGCATTTTGGAACGTCGCTACTTTTAATCGCGCTACGGTAAACGCCGATATGTGTGTTCAGCGCTATTTTAGCGGCGACATTTTTGCCGTCGCTAGGTTTGGCGGTGTTATGATTGGTACCAACTTGTTTATTCAGCGCTATTTATGGCGGCTTCATTTTTGACAAACGCTATTTTTAACCAGCTTTAGTTTTGATATCGCTATAATTGTCACCGACTTATTTGTGCAGCGCTATTTACGATCAGCGCTGTTTTTGGAGGTTACATTTTTGACCGACGCTATTTTGATTGGTGCTGTTTTGTACAACATTTTAATGTGTTAATGAAAAATGGCGAAATTATGTAAGTAAATCTGAATCCACGTTTTCTAATTTATTTTAATTAAATGCGATCTAAGTATACTTATAGGATTAAATTAGGAATTACATGAATCCAAGTGAATTTAAACATCTAAATTCATATTGAATTATTTCACTCGTCCATTAACGTTGTCTGAGTTTAAATACGATTTCGAAACTACACTGATTTAGAAGATGTTATAAATCGTACAATGGAAAGTGCTATTTCAATCCGAACTTGAATGACATTATTTAAATTTAAATTGTAAAACAAATTTGAATGAATACTGGCATACTGGATTATATAAATCCTAAATGAAAATTATATGTTTAAATACAGTCTAAGCACCACTTAAAGGTTTGAATTTAAAAGGATTTTTCAAATTTAATATTTATGCGAATTTCTACGCAGCGCTAAAAACAATATAAATATTAAAACAAGATATTTAAATTTGAATCCGTTAGCGGATTGAAATTCAAATTCGAATATGTATAACCATTGGAACGTTTAATTCATAATGAGTTTATTGTAGACGAACTGGACTATAGGCAAATTTAGTGTGTCACTTTTTGAATATTCGGTTGAAAATTAAGTGGATAATGATTAAACGCTCAATCCAACTATTTAAACCTTTAACGTACAAACTATTTTATATTTAACACTATTTTATGCAAATGTGAATTCTACAATGAGCAAAGTTCGCATGCGAATCAAACTATATCAGCTTGAACCCTGACGTTAACCGGGAATCAAATTCAACTAGTATTCGTTTAACTTATAATCTATTTTATGCCTGCAATTAATTGTACTAACTGCAGGTGTTTTGGGGTACCTGGCTCATAATTATTAAAATCTTAATTAATCCTGGATTGGACATTAAAATTTGAATTGAAAATTTCAATCCTACATTTTACATGTATAAAGCGCATTCGTATTTCCATTTGAACTTGATTTTAAGTAAATTACAACTTCACGTATTTTATGAATATCTAGATTAGATTCGTTAGGAAATGAAATCTTAAAGTTAATTAGAATGAGATATAAATTCACTTGATTTAGCGAATATGGATTTAGATTAAATTAAGATTCATCTTCTTGCTCTATGTGTAGGCCAATAGCCTGTTAATTACCTACAATGAGTATTCTGTGAGCCCTTTTTGCACCCGCTTAACAGAGTAGAGAAGTTAACGGTTGTCAAACATGTTCGTTGACAACCGGGACCGACGGCTTTGCATGCCCTCCGAAGCACGACCGGTTGCATATGCCTTTTATATTGGTCCACCCAACTGAGTACTGACCAACGTGGACTGTTCTGCACTACGAATTTGACAAATAATTACGTGTATAACGTTTATATTTCATTTAGTTGAGTCTAGTTATGTGGGTCGCGCTATAGAATCTTATAGTTGACGCTCTTTAACAGCAAAATATTGCTCCTGACAATGTTCTTTAAGTTATCAATTAGAAATTAATTTTCATAAAAAATTCGAACCTCGAAAAATATTGTTGAAATCTGCAATAAATCACATCGATAACGGTAATTCAAATTACGCGAGCTAGCTCCGCAGCAATAAGAAAATAATAACATGACTAATCAACATTAGCTCGATAGCTAAATTAATTACTGTAATCTTTATTAATTGCTTTAACTTCACGAAGTGTTATAAGCGCGAACATAATTAATTTTTACCGTCATTGGAATGTACAAACACTTTAATAAAAGCTTCATAAAAACATTTAGACGCGTAGAAGCGTTAAAAATTGAAATCTAAAACGTTTCTGTATTAATCAACATTGTTTAATTGCTTCTGTTCGCGTTTAAGAATTGAAGAAAAAAAGATCCGATTCACAAGTCGTTATCAACATGCCAACTATGAAATTATAGGCTTAGGCGCGCTTAATCGTAATGAGTAAGTTGAATAATATCATAAAGATAAATTCGCAGCGTATAAATGGTATTCATAACCGAAATTCTAACATTTAATTAAAGCATGTAGGTAGTCGAATTACAAAATAATCACATGTTGTAGGTGTTTTTGATGGAATTTGCAGCTGCGTACGTATAATTATGTAAATATAAGAAATTACAGTCCTCGAGAGAAAAGTTTTTAATAATTTTAATATATGGTAATTGATAAAGACGACAATTCCATACATTCCACGAGCCTACAACTTGAAATTATCTCAATAAACCAATAATAAGCGTCTGGCATCTCGCTCGTACTGCTCCGAGCTACTGCTCCACTATTAGAGTTCGATGGATCGGATTTAAATCAATCTCCCCGATCGTAACTCAAACAGCTGCTGATCCGCTACATTTTCACGTTCTGATACGTCGATTGACAAATACTTGTCTTTATAAGAAGAAGTTTTCGACTTACGAGTCGTTTCGATATTACAATCAATTTTTGAATTTTGATATTGACGATTTCAAAAAAATCTAGGAAGCCTCAGTAGAGAAATAAATAAATAAATAACATATATATATATATATAATATATATATATATATATATATATATATATAAGTCCTTCGAGCCTCTACTATGTCACTAAATTTAATTAATATTTTTAAAGCAAGATATTATTTATTTTCGAAAATATAAGCGCATCATTTTTAACTGGTGGGATTCTCAAAAATTTGGTGCACACTATAAATTTCGCTGTGCCACAGTCTGAAGAAGTGACGTATCTGGGATTACACTGGGACAAAAGGCTGACTTGGAAACAGCACATAAAAAAGAAGCGCAAAGCCATGGATCTGAAAGTCAAAAAAATGTACTGGCCAATAGGTCGGAAATCACCCTTAGCAACTGAGAGTAAACTCCTCATATATATAACCATCCTACGTCCTATTTGGACATATGGATGTGAGCTGTGGGGCTGCGCTAGCTATTCTAACGTAGACATAATCCAGAGATTCCAATCCAAGACAATAAGAACTGTTATGGATGCTCCATGGTATGTGACCAATCTCACCCTACATACCGACTCCAACACCTCTTACGTGCGTGACGTAATAACGGAACGGGCTACCAGGCATCATGATAGACTTACATACCATCCAAACGACATTGTCCAACCACTTACGTTACCACCAAGCTTTTGGCGATTAAAGCGGAAATGGCCATGGGACCTACAAACTAACGTGAATCTTCCAGTGTGTAACCATCATCCTCAATCAATAGGTGGGGGAAGCGGCAAAGAAGCACCAGTGGGTCTTACCTCATCAAGCGCATCAACTTTATCAGCAGATTAGCTCATAGAATCTCTTGTAATTCTGATTCCTGATGTACTATGTTTCAATATAAAAAAACTATAAATTTAAAGCTTACGAGAGTAGAACAAAAACCATATATTGGAATCAATTATCAACAGTCTCAAAATAGTTATTCATAAAACAAATGGTATTAAGAAAATGGTTTCCTTTTCAGGTTCTGGATGTTTCTTTCAAAACCCTCAAATTTCAAATTACTTCAAAATTAGATCAACTCTTCTTTGAAGGGTTATTTCCACGCAAATTCCTTATTTTAATGTTCT
>JABXWE010020824.1:0-22500 GCA_014611495.1 Limonius californicus | reverse complement strand
GTTTATGATATTTTTAATAATTTTATTATATTCTTGTAACTACCTGTAGGATTGGTTGCATATTTTTTTTTGGAAAACACGATGGCTACAATTAATTCTTACTTCATTATAATTACTGCAGTTTCATTTTATTAAAATGCCTTAATTAACTCTTACATTTTATTTAGATATTGTATGAAATCTTAATTTAAATAAACTTTCACACTCTTTTGTGGAATACAAAACCACATGAAATAATTTCTAGTCTTTTTTGGAAAGAAAACCTTTAAAATAAACACGAGAGAAATCTGTGTAAGTAGCAAAAGTGAATTAGTATGAACAGTTCAATTATCTACGCACAAATATACTTTGTTACGGTGCTGTTACATACATTTCTTAAAATTCTGAATTCTGGTCAAATAGCTTTCGTTCTCTTCTGATCCTATAGTGTGTGTGTGTAAAGTATTTTCCACAATCATCGAAAATCTACTATCAGAGAAGGCGACTAACAGTTTGGAAAAAAAACGGTTTTTAGTACAACGTCCTCTAACGTAACACACTAACAACTGCTCCATTTTTTATATATGTGTTGCACATATAAGGAAGACCACTGTGTGGTGTCTGAATTTTAATTTCCACGCACAAAAGCTTTGAAAATTCGTAAGGTATTTTCACTTAAGATGAATATTTGTAGCTAAAAATTATGTTAAATATCAACCGAATAGGAACTATTGACTAGCTTGGTATCCTAGCCCAAAATCATATCATTTGGCGTAGTTAATATTGTGCAGATGACTTTACAGGAAACCTTGTTATATACACAAAAAAAGACTAACTGTAGCAATTTAAGGACTATTTAAGAGAGAGTTGGATATAATAAAGAAGAAAAACTAGAGAGAACACACTAACTGAATGATTAATAAGATGATTCATTTTATATGGGCCATATGATTAAATATTTCCACCATTTTCACACCATATTCATATACGGAAATGTTATACGGTAACGCATTAGTTAAGACGTACGTACAGTTGCTTCCAATTTGCTTAGTTTTATCAATCTTACGGCAAACTGCCAAAGAATTGCAATTATCTAGTTATGGTGTAAAAAATATTGTGAATTTATGCAGAATAATTCAAAGTCCGCAAACACTTCGTTTTAGAGATACAACCCCTTCGCTGTTTAAAAACAACCTGTATATATTATTCTATAATAATTACAAGATCATAAATTAATTTTTATTTATACTGTCAAATATGCAAGGTTTATGGTCCAGGCATCATAAGTGCAGGAAAGGTCCGACACTGGTGTAGGAATGTCAGAGATGGCCGAACAAACGTTCACGATGAAGAACGCATTTGAAGATCTTCTTTTGTTAACAACAATCTTGTGGAAAAGTGAACAAAACAATTCTAGAAGATCAGCGTTTCACGATTTCAGAAATGGCCGTAAATTTTTCTCAGTATCAGGTACTTCACTGTATCAAAGCGCCACGAACAGGCTACTGTACCTACCAGAAACTTTGTAGGAGGTGGGTACCAAAGATGTTGACGGGTGTTCACAAAAACCAAAGATTGCTTCTGCACGGTACCTGCTGAATCGCTAAGAACTGATGGCGATGAGACTACAAAAATGTTGAAACCAAGCAACAATCAATGCAGCAGGTTGCTCTAAAGCCAAAAAGTTGAAGGAAACGTTCGAGAATATGGCCTATAAAAAACTAGTAAGAACTCTATTGACGGGAAAGTTTAAAATATTAATAATATAAAGGGCAGTTCGTTTAAAATAAAATAGTCAGACTTTCCGCAACCTAAACCTAGTACTTTGTGTATACTAAAACAATTTTACATTTAGTACCGCTTTGTTGTGAACAATATGTTATATTTATACTGTTTTCCTAACTTTAATATGGTAGATACTGAGGGCACTATAGAGAGTCTCACAGTGAGAGTGGGAGAACAGGCTCTTATGGAACATGCAAACCTTATGAACTTTACCGTTGCCATATGTAGGCACCTAAACGGCAGTGTAAGTTTGCTTATATGACGTTGAGCCAGGCAAAGGTTGTCTAGCACAGCGTTTATTTCCTTACTATCCAGCTGACTCTTAAATAGTAGTTATCACCGATACGCAGTTTATACAGTAACAGGAGGATTGCATTATGATTGACAGGTGCTTGGTATCTTCAAAGCCATTTTAAGTACATAGAAGTTTTGCAACACTGTTGTCCATAGAAGTTTGTGCTACAGTTTCAGCGTAAGATGCTCTATAGGTGGATATTCTCGACATGTTGATAGAAAACATGTGCGATTATGCAAATCAAGAATAGAAAATAAATTAGAAAAAATCGTACATAATTAGAATAATCAAATAACATATTATTTAAATAAATTTATTAAAATTCCAATTACTCGGTTATTGATCGATCGATCAATAGATTGGTTGAAGAAGGTCTAAAGAAAACAAAATTGAAAAATGAGCAGAGGAAGAGGATACCTAATATCCAGAATTACTAAAAAAAGGAGGAGTAGCAGTAATTCGGTTGTTAAGAGGCGAACACCAAGAGGTATGGAAGACGGAATAAATTCCGGAACATTGGACGAAGAACTCTGTAATACCCATCTATAAAAAGGTGACTCTACTATTTGCGACAACTAGGGTAATATGTTTATCTCCACTAGCACTGCAACTCTATACCCGAATAGTAGAAAAACGACTAAAAATAGAAATCGAAGAAAAAATAGAGGTAAAACAAGTGGCGTTTCAGCCAGGGCGACAAACACAGGACCACATATATACCATATGAGCCATAATAGAAAAAAAAACAAAGAACTATATGTAGCACTCGCCGACCTAAAAGCAGAATTTGACTAGTCCCACATTTGGGAACCAATTCAGGAACTACAGGTAAATAGTAACCTAGAAAGAAATGTCAGAGCACTGCATAGAACAGTAATATAGGAAAAATTAGACTAAAAGGAGAAGTTTCTGAGAAATTCCATATGAAAAGAAGAATCAAATAAGGCGGCAACCTCATCCTCCTACTATTCGTAATATACATGAACAGTACCACCACTTAAAACCAGTGGAAAAATATAAAACAAGAAGCAACCCGTAGAACTACAAAGAAACATCAACGTATTAAAGAAACACCTAGAAGAAAAGGGTATTGAAATAAATGAACACAAAAGCAACAAATTATGCTGCCAAATAAATAGCACATTCATTAACACAGAAGAACAAAACTACACCTATATAAATCAATCACTACACCTATCCTGCTATGCGCCTCTGAAAGCTGGACAATGCTAGACAAACATAGATTGAATGTAACAGAAATCAAATACATAAGACGAATGATAGGTAAAAGAAGACGGGATAGGGCTAGAAATACTAGTATAAGAGAAGAATTAGAACTAGACTGATAGTCGAAGACATAGGGCACAAGCAATTGCAATGGTATGGACATTGGAATCGATGAAAAGCGATGGAAGAAGAACAAAAGCAAGACCAAGGAGTAGCTGAAAAAGAGGTAAAGCATGAACTAAATCCGAATACTTTCCATGAACAGAAAAAAATAGAAGAATTGGCTCAATACCCCGACGCCATGAACGGGAGAAAAAAACTAAGTAAGTTTTTTCTTATTTATACACTGTGTCATATCTTGGGGACATTTTACAAGACGAGAAATACCGTAGATTACAGTTAATATACTAAAGGGTAAAATCGAAGGTCGCCGTGGAATAGGCAGGCAACATCTATCGTGGCTCAAGAACATTCGCGAATGGACCAACAATTGCAGTACAGAGGACCTGTTTTAGGTAGCAGAAGACAGAGTCGCCTTCGCTGAAGTGATCGTCAACGTCCGGGAGACCGGACAGGGCACATGAAGAAAAACATATCATTTTATCTTGTTACAAGTAGGTAGGCTACACCTCTCACATGTGCATGAAATGCATAGGTAACTTGTCTTTTTCGCTATAAAAAATATTTTTTACATTAAGAATCCTTTGCACAGGCAAACGTCAACTACTGTTTTGAAAAGACTTAACTAACTTCTGTACAATTTTGTCTTCTAGTGGTAATAACAATCCGTTTCAATGTATTCTACGGAAAACGGATATGATGTTGATTCTGGGAGAATGCAGACTGGTGGTGGACTTAACAGTACGACGATACGCACAAGACACCCGGATAGACCCCTTTCATCACATAATGCCTTTAGGGGCTTCGAAAAAAATTTGCGGCAATATAGACAGTCTTCAAGACAAAGGTGCGGCAACGACATGTCACAACTGTAGAAGCTGACGCGGCGTCATCGAACAAGTAACTGGTAATGTCCATATAAGCCAACGAGCAGTTGCAAGAACTGTAGGCTCTAGCCAAAGTATCAGTATTATACATTTTAAAAGCAAACCAGCGTATATAGTTTCAAAATGATGCAGCACCTGCACACTTCCATAGACTTGTAAAAAATAACCAAAATGAAACTTTCCATAACAGATTGCAAGAGGCGAAATTCATCCTTGGCCTCCACGTAGTTCGGACTTGGCTCGTTATACTTCTTTTTGTGGGGTAAGAAGAAAACGACGTCTACGAAACTCCCGCAGAAACTCATGAAGATTTACATGTAAGAATTATTGAATCATGTAGGTCAGTCATCGCACACATTTTGACTCATGTTAGAAATTCTCTTCTGCGGCGGATTGACTTATGTGAACAGCAAGGTGGACGGCAGTTCGAACATTTATTACATCATTAATTAGTGTTTTTCTTTGCGGTTATGGTATGGAATACAAACAGCAGTAGTATGTGTAGCCTACCTACCGGTTACAAGATAAAGTAATATGTATAAATAATGTAATAATGTATATATAATTAAATACACACAGTCGTAATCGAGATCAATAAAAATGATACACTTCTAAAATTGTTAATTTTTCATTACAATGATCTTCAAAAACTACTCTTTTATTTACGACTACGTATTAAATTCGATAAGGATATGATTAGTGGATAAACCTACTTTAACTCCTTCAAAACATAATCCATATTGCAAAATAATATTTTTCAATTAGCAACAGTTACATCAGCAACGGTATATATTTTGGAGGTCAAATTACTGCCAATGTAATCAGAATTTGAAAGTAATGATACAGCAGTATTTTAAAAACATTGTGCTGCTGCAAAAAAGGATGCAAGCCATTGTTCTGCCCGAATAATGAATATTTTTCTACTTGAGTAGACAATACTGACATAAAAACGTCCGACATACAATCGATCGATCATTTATAAATCACTGCAATAAAATGAGTGGAATTCTTCTGCAGAACAAGAAACTGACGGAATTGCCAATAAAATCAGAACAAAACGGCTGCAACCGGTCGTTAAAGAAGAAATGTGAGATCGATGGCAAGGTATGTGAGAAGACAAGCCAGTTCCGGCTTCCGGGTTTCGAGATGTTCTTTGATATCATAATGTCGGTTAATTACGGGAAACTGTGGAAAACTGTTATTATAGCGGAACACATTTAGTACGTTTATAGCGCAGAGAGGTAACAGGAAAAGGCACTAAAGAATCCTAACAGCTTTTAAACGGTTTTTTTATGGCTCGTATCATTAGATTCGATAAGCTATTACATAAATTTTTTATATGCTCTCATATGGAACTTTAACATTAACTGTCGCGCCTACATTGTAATTCTGGTAGTTACAGAAAATTCGAATTATAATAAATTTCTTCATGACACAGCGTACATGGCAGGACCTTACCGCTAAATACGGTTTATGGTAACTTTCAAGTGATAGTGCTGATATTAGCTGATAGTAACCACATCGATTAATTAAAATGCGCTCACGTCAGGTTTAAGTAGAGCGCAGAAAAAGTGCATGAAATAGTTGTTACTTACATATCCTACAATCACCGATGCCAGTGACTGTCGTCTTACACACCGCGGTTACCAGCGAAGAGGAACTTCCTGATTTATTTATTAATGTAATGTTGATACATCATAAGGCTTGTTTTAGACAGATTTGGTTTAGATGTAACATAGCAGAATAACCCCAAATCCCATTGCATTGAATAACACAAAAGTCGCAATTAAATATCTAAACAAACTTTACACTAAATTAACTTTCATTTTAAAAACCCTATTATCGTTTTTGGCCGCATTTCACTGTGACCTCGAGTGACAGCGCATATTCGCCCTGTTCAACCGGGGTTCGTGCATTATTATCACCTACTGAAATAGAAATGTTTTAGTAAGTATAGCTGAATAATGTTTAAATAAATAAGTGACAATAGAATGTGCAACCAATTACTCAATCACGTCCATTAATCAAGCAATTGTCGAGCAACCATTTGATTACTCTATAATTTTTGAAAAGTTATACCTACAATTATTTTGAAAAATACGTGAATTATTTGTTCTACACTTCTTTGAATAAATCTCAGGATCTTACAATTGTAAACCATTTTCAGGTAATCAGAAACTTGTCAATAGAACCCACATGGTTGTGTTAAGTAGTTGGGCAAATACTCTGTGCAGTTTACAAATTGCCCAGAATGTCTTAATAGCAGGTTAAAATAGGTAAACCATCAATCAACTGAACAGTTAATTAATTACAGTCTCAAATAAATTCCTAGTCATTTTTAAAAAGACATTAATTATTGGTTCTACACTAGTTTAGGTAAATCTCATGATGGTGCTTGCTTAAATCTTAATCTTTGCATCATCACCAGAAATTGGCAACTTTATTAATGGAACCAACATAGCTGTGTAAAGTAGTTGAGTAAATACCCTTAATTTTACTTCATTTATCTTAATTTCGATTTAAAATATAATTGATCGACTAATTTAACAAACAATCAATTAGTTATGGTTTGAAATTTTTTCTGACTGAATCTTGTGATCTTACCGTCTTATATTTAAAAATTCTATCATCACGTTTGAGGGATAAAAAAGTTTGTTAATCGAATGCATATAATCGTGAAAAGTAGTTGAAAAAAATACCGTGAATACTTTCTCACTTCCCCAAAATGTTTTAATGTTAATTTATAGAATAATTGAACCAGCAATCAATCAATGAGTCAATTTATTAGATCATCGAACTATCGAATGTAGAATTGGCCTATTGAAAAATTAATGGAATGACCGAGAGTTTATTGAACAAATCATTTATTAATCGAGCAATCGCTTAAATTAGATTTTTCAAATTCAATAGAAAAACGAATTAATTCATAAATAATCGATAATATAATCTTAATACAATCGTATTTTTCATGATTCTATTCAAAAATTGGTTAATACGACTAAGTTAATCATAAAAACGGTTACCATATAATGATTTTTGCTTATTTTGAGTAAGTCTCATTTTTACATCATTTTACAATGTATCCAAAATGTTTTGGTTTTTAATAATCGACACACCAATCAATCAATCAAACAATTAGCACGAACATCAAAATATCAATTATATAATTTATTATTATATAACAACTATGAAACGGAAATTTTTATAGTTCTTACGTTTTGCAATAATTGTACTTCCTAAAACTTGATTTTTTTAACTTGTCATCCATGGCATTACAAAGTAAATTAAAATTGTTATATATGTATTATATATGTATATTTACTAGTGTATGTAAAACTCCACTAACTATTGCCTCAATACGCAGGAATTAAAATTTCTATTTATTGATATTATATATTTAATTATCAATTAATTACACACTCAATTAATGAAACATTCCAGTACATACCCTAATTAGACGGTCAATTAATTATTCAATCAATTAAAAGCATAATAAAGTAATCGAACAGTATAAAAACTATGAATTACTTAGTCAAACAATGAATTACTTAATTAAACGATGTATTAATCGTAACCTGATTTACGTTAGTCGAAAAAAGAAAGAAATTGTCGATTATCGATCATTTTCACAAACCAAGACACAATATTTCAATATTCTAATATTTTTATCCGCCCAATGCAGTTCAGTAGAAACATTTATCACCGCAATTGTTTCAGTGAAAATGATTTGAGTTAATACATATTAAGATATTGAAAATATTGGAGCCGGGTCAATATTTTGTCGATGACTATATTACGCTTAATATATTGGATATTTACCTATAACATATGTAACACTCAGGATTAAATTTCCTTTTAAGAAGTAAACGAGCTTTCAGCTTTTTAAACAATCAAACAGGGACACAGTTAACCAAAGGTTTAATTACCTACACAATTACTTAACTGGAAAATCAATTAATTATACCATCGGTGCACTGCCAATTAACTCAATAATTGACTAATCAAATTAAGCAATTTACTATTTTTCGCATAATGTTAAACCGATTTTACGAATAACTATGGATCAACCAATTAACTATCGATGAAACTATTAGACAGCAATTAATGGATTAATTTATAATTGATCGTTTTTTGAAAAATTTTTGTTAATACAGTTTTCATCTTTCCTTACTTGAATCTAATTTTTTTCAGCTCCTCGAAGTTGAGGCTTGCTAATATAAGATAACTGAATATACAGTGCGGTCGATTTTGGCATATTTAAGCTGAATTTCAGAAAAAAGGTGTTCTTGCGTGGTCTACGAGTTTTTTTTATAAGTGTTGTGTGTAGTTTTTTCTTGTACCTCCTGTAACAATAGGAACATATGCTTAAGGTTATCAAATCATACAGACTTTATTTATACACTAACAATGAAACTATCAATTAATTCAGGAATCAATTATTCCTAAATTCACCAATAAATAAAGTAGGAGATTAATAGAAAGATCGACCCAAATATTTATCGATTCCTAACTATTTTGCGAACAAATGTCGATCCTATTAATATATTAACCCATACACGACTAAGAGTACGTTATTTAGGCCAGTATTCAATAAAAATTATTTGCGTTGTTTTATTTGATTAAACTATTATTGCAATTGGAAATACATACCGCAGAAAACCTTGACGATACTTTTACAGAAGGCATACATATTTAACTAACACACTGTATTTAAATAGTTTCTTAATCTACAATTAACTATGCTAATCATGTATTAACTGTTATATTATTTCTTAAATATACAAACTAGTCAAATGGGTCATGCAGAAATACCACAGAAAACGTGAAATTCTACTTCATTTAACCGATTTATTTTTTAACATACCTATATAAAGCGATTTCATTTATTTCTAAGCTTATCATCGATACCAGTTGATCCACTGCTGGCTGCAAGATAGTATTGATCCTTATAATAAATTGTCTAACCTTTCATTTCTAGTAGAAACGAAGTAGTACCATAACAATACTAGAAACAACAAATATACGTCTACAAACAATTCTTATTTTGTATTTTTTATAATTCTGTAATATTATGTGTCTAGCTTAATTAAGTAAAATGTTTCCATTTCCATAGATGGAACAATTATACCCAGATAATCATGAAGTACAAAAATGAATATACAGGGAGCGTGTTTACAATAAACATGTGCGAAAAAGCTAGTAAATTGTTTTTGAATTTGGCACCGTTACGGAGATATGGGTCTTCCAAGTTTTTTACATGTATTCGCTAAAATGTAAATAACTTATTTCTTATAAGATTGTGATAAACTTTGTTGTTTTGGAAGCTAACAGTCCAAACTGAATTCAGTCACGCAAACTATACAATTGAGTGTGAAAAGTGAATGAAATCTGCCACAGAAGTGAAAAGTTGGTTTAAAAATTTGCATCTGCTGAAGTATTGTCGTCTGTTAACAAGCGTGCATGATCAAGGAATGTAGCTAACGGCGTCCTTCCGAGACAATTCGGCTGCTTGATACAGGAATCCCTGTGACACTCTTCTGCATGAATACATAAGCTGCATATTGAAGCTAAGGAATGATCCAGGCTGTAGTATATGTTTTCAAAGTACTTCTTCTTCTTCATATAGGATGATATCCTGTTAATTCCATTTTGCCTTATCTCAGTTGGGAGTGATTCCTTATTGATCTTGGATACTGTCCTACGCAGACCTTGAATCTACTATTCCCTATCCTATATCCTCCTCTCATCTCTTTGACGGATGTAATAATTTGGTCCATAATGACATTATAAAGTATCGGACTGAGGCTGTCTCCCTGTCTTATCCCTGTTGATATAGGTAGTTCTTCTGTTAGTATGTTATTCGTTCTAATTCTTGTTTTATTGTTATTGTTAATCTCCCGTATGATTCTTCATCGATATTATTTTCTTACAGCGTTCTTATTATGACAACGAGCTTTACTCTATCGAACGCTCCAGTTAAGTTAATAAAACAAAGAAATAGTGGCTTATTGAATTCGATCAGTTTCTCTATTAAATGGCGTAATATAAATATTGCATCTATTGTAGAGTGATTCCGGCGAAACCCCTGTTGTTCTTCACTTACGAGGGAGTATTGATAAGTACTTAGCCTATCATATAACACGCCACAATATTTCAAAACGAAATTTTATTTCTTCAATGTAATCTCCTTCAAGACTTATACATTTAGCAGAACGCTCCTAAAGTAATTCTAAGCCATTTAAGAAAAACTTTTTGTCTTGGTCTGGAAACCACTCCTCAACGCATATTGCTTCGTCATTTGTCGAAAATCTTTTACCTTCCAAATGTTTTTTGAGTTTTGGGAACAAATAATAGTCTAACTCTGCTAAACCTGTTGAATAGGGCGGGTGGTCAACCAATTCAAAACGAACTTCATCATTTTTTTTGCAGTGCAGTCAACGACTTGTAAGCAGGAGAGTTGACTGCCAAAAAGACCACACCTCTAGCAAGTTTTCCGCAGAGTTCTTCCACAATTTCTTACGTAATTTAGTTAGCAATTCAGTATAATATGCTCCCGTGATAGCTCTGCTATTCGTTCCAAATAATCTATCAGAATTATCCCATCTTTGTCCCAGAAAATTGAAGCAAGAATCTTGCCAGCCGATTTTTGAACACGGCATTTTTTGGAGAACCTACATGCTTCCACTGTTTGGATTGTTCTGTAGTCTCTGGGTCATAGTGATGGATCTACGTTTTGTCCATAGTAACAAGTCGGTCTAAAAAGTTTGAGGAATCTTCTGCAAAACGGCGGCAGGTTTCCTTTGACGTTGTCAATCAAACGCGCTTCTGACCAACGTTCAAACATCTTAGAATCCATTTGGCCGAAAGTTTTCTCATACCCAAATCGTGATGAATGATGTGACACACACATTCATAGGAAATGTGCAATGCTTCTGTAATATTCTTAATCCCAATATGTCGATTTTCTAAAATCGTATTATGGACAGAATCAATGTTTTCCGGAGTGGTCACAGAAATTGGTATTGCGCAACCCAGTTTTTAATAGTGGCATATGAAGGACACTGATCACCTAAGGTTTCTATCATATCAGTAAAAATATCTTTGCCCGATAACCCTTTCAAAAATAAATACTTAATAACTGACGAAAACTCGATTTTTTCAAATACTATCTTTTTCTCACACATGCTGTTTTCAAAAATTCACAGTTTGATCACCGTTCAACCTATGGATGTCAAACTTTGACAACTTATTTATAAAACATCATAGTTGTAACCATAGCAACCATATTCACTTTTCTTTACTAGAAACTTTCCAGGCTAACTAGATATCAATACCCCCTCGTATGCCCATCTTGGGTGTTATTTTTTTTGCTATAATCTTTGTAACCACTTTTAACACAATGCTTAGAAGGCATATTTCCCTATAATTCTTTGGATCTTTCTTGGTACCTTTTTTGATTACCGGGATTGTTATACTTGTTTTCCACTGGTTAGGCACAAGTCCTATTTCGACTACATTTTGGAACAGGGTTGTTATCTCTCATGCCAGTTCGTCCCTGTCGTATTTTATTTGAAATTGTGTCTGGGACTTTGTTCTTAAGCTTAGCTATCGTCGCAGTTACTTGATATTAAGTGATTTCTATTTTATCCAGCCCGTTATTGATCCTCTTGCCTTCTCTTGCTTCCATATTCTCGTTTACCTCATTTGTAGTTGATTCATGTAGATTCTTGACTCATGTATCGGGCGAGATAGTGGTTAGCCGACATCAATAGTAATCTCTTTTCCAAACAATAAGTTATTACAATTTTGGCCAGAGTTCATCCACTTTTCACACTCAATTGTACATATTTCTTGATTTGAAATTAAGCTTCGACCGTTAGCTATCCAAAGAGATGGAGTTTATGAAAATGGGATCAGAAACAAAAAAGCTATTTACATTTTAGTGATTAGGTGTAAGGGAACATTGAACCCTCGTACCATCGTTACAGCATTAAAAAAATATTATACGAATTAGGGGTTAAATAACGACAACTATACGTAGTTTAACTTTTTTGCATATGTTCAGAATCATCCTGTATACTAAGTTCGATGTTAACTGTTTTTTAGAAAATGACAGTTTTATTATTTATGTATTGGTATTTGAGAATATTAATTTCAAAAAGAAATTAGTTTGCCGACGTTTCTAATTAGTCTGAAATATATTAATTAAGCGCAGCTTGTATCTGCTTTACATAATTACATATTTTTCTCCTAACGTCACTTTCTTGGACTATTTTTAGATCTAATTCAGATAAATTTTCACTTTCAACTAAAAGAAATTATTTATTTATTTATTCCTAGAAACCGCAAAGATCAGCTGCGTGTTGGAAATTTCAACGCAAGGTTAGACTGCAAACCTTCTAATCAAAAAGTAAAACTGTTTCTGTGAAGATTCCTCAAAACTATCTTAAATTTTTTAATTGTTATAATCAAACTATTGATAAGGAATTGTGATAACGAAACAAGAAAACTAGTATGTTGCAATGACGATTAGCATTTAAGTTATAAAACTCTTGCAGTTTTGGTTAAATTGGCCATGCAAGCGCAATGATCTGTTAACTGTTTGTTATATTACAACTATAAATTATGAAAGATCACATTAAACTGTCTAAGTCCAGCTTTAGGGTAATTCAACACGCAATTCCCAGGCTGCGCCCAACTTTCGCTTTAGTTACATACTTTTTTAGCAATATTACCTAGGATGGTCAATTTAGATACCATCTAGCAGCTGACGGCCAGCTTTAGCTGCATATTTTTAACGTAACGATCACGCTCCAGGAAGTCTCCGGGCGCGGATACAGTTCTGTGTTAATTTCCAGATTAATTTGTTCCTTTTCGTTTTGATATTATTCAAGCACCTGCAAAATATGCAGCCATTTATTTTTCATACTGGTATGAGCATACAAATAGCAGGTTTTCTAATTTAATTTATTATTCATTGACACTTCACATAGAAGGAACGGATATAATTAGATTTTAAGCCATTTTTTTGTTAAATTGTATTTTTTAATAAGTTTACTTTCAAATGGTAGCCTCGAACACAGGGCTTTTGCAATTAAAATGGAAGCTAGCGTAATGGATCCTTTCGAGTTCCAGAAAAAATTACAAGGAAACAGAACGATACTTTGAATTCCATGTAAGCGTCCGCATGTAATAAATTATAACAGTGTGCGTGGCATACTAAATCACAAAAAAGTCGGAACTTCCTATTGATGTTTCACAAGTGAATTTTGTATTCGTACAAGCGAATTGTTTGCATAAGAGCTTCATAATATTCAATTTTCTAGGCTTACCTGCCCAGAAAAATGAATTAGCTGAAATTTGGAGTAGCTACGTGCGTTTTTCACACATTTCCGGCGGAAAACAATAAAATTTGTTTGAATGAACGTAGATCCATTATATACTATAGAACAATTCTAAAATAATCATCCACAACTCAAGTTATCAACAGCCAGGTCGTATTTATAGAAGGAAATTACGCGACCAGAGTAGATGTAATAAATCGCCAAAGGAAATCTGAAACAATAACACCACCATAAAGATCGCTTAAGCAAGACTACCGCATACAATCGAGTTTAATTATAGAAAGAGCATAATTTTATACGTATGAACTAAATAAACAATGAAGACAATAAGCTGACGGGATATTACGCAATAGTATTGGCTCTAAATCGGGCAAATATGGTAGCAAATCGTACTTCAATTTGTAGAGTTGTGCGATGGAAACGACACTTGTATGTGAAGGTAAATTATTTTGCAGAAAAATTAAAACATATATCGTAAAGTTACAGTTTTTAAACTTCCAAGGCTTCATTGTGGAAGAGTTCTATCTTTATAAAGTTTCTACATGTTCTTCTTTGAGTACTTAGTCTCTTACGAGAAGTAGTGATTTTCTGTCCTATGACTGTGTCGTGCGTTTTGATACCACACACATAGAGGACCTACCGTTTAACGTGTGCCCCGAACCATGGAAAGTATAAACACTTCTACTCCAGAGAAAATTTACTAGGCAGAATACCTCGCAGGTTTGACACTAGCTTGCCAGGATGAACAGTTGATAAAATCGGATATTCCGTTACTGGAAATTGAACCCCAGGCTTTCTGCATAGACGTTTAACGCACTGACCTCTAGCCCACGACTTCTTCTTTGTATATATTAAAAACATGATACTTAAGAGCTACTGAACGGCAACAGTGATTGAAATATTAAGAACTTTGAAAAACCCCTTACCACCATCATATTTCGAACACCTAAATACCATTTCAGCAATTAAGTTGCCTTCTGCTGTAGGAACTTATGAAGTTGGATTATGTAAAGTTCAATTGATTTCCATTATAGACTTGGTGAAGAATTTATCTTCAGAGGTGTTCCTCAGTCAATTTCATTAGATAGTTTAAGTCCATCAAATTCTATTGAAAATGGCAACTTAATTCCAGAATTACGTATTTTTATGTTCTAAATAACGTGGTAGCAAGATGTTTTGTTCAATAGCTTTTACATAACTATGAAGTATGCGTAAATATGACAATTAATTATAAGCTCATAAAATGGTTTTGGTAAGGTGACAGGGTACGACCAAGTCTTTCGATATTAAAACATAAATTATTTTATGAATATAGGGAAAATACCGTGATCTGGAGAAACTTACTGGATATCACGCCATCATATGCAGTAAATAAACCTGATTTGCAAAACGATTTTATAAAGGATTCATCATTTGTCAAAAGTCGGCCTCTTCAGTATCACGTGCTTCTCCTCAGCGCTAATGTAAACACAGGGCGGGCCTACAGTTTAACACAGAGTCCTACAGAAATTCAAGTGAATGGTTTCGGCGTTAAGTTCCCACGGTTGCCAACCGGATTGGGGAATTGTGTATGATGGGTTGCAGCACAAGATTGTTATATGCTACGTGGTAACGCTGGGGAATTGAATCCAAGCTATTTTCAACGTTTTGCCCAAATAGGGAGCAATCTGCTTACTGAACTACCCCCACACATAAAAATAAGTATCTTAAATAGAATTTACTTCGTTTGTAGGGAGTGTAAAGTGAATTTTAAATAATGAAATGCGTTCCCCGTCAATATGTACAATTTTTCGCAACCAACAAAAATCATATTGCAAATACTAAACAGTAAGAAAAACGATTCTTGAGAATATTTTTTCGAAAACTTTAAAGAGTTGTCTTATAACTATCTCAAAATGTTTGAAGTTACTAAAACACTAGAGAGTAAATAATATTAAACAACTTAAAATATTTTATCAATGTCCTCTCCGGTTTTTGAGCAAACGTACAATATAAACTGCTTTTTAAGTATTGAAGAAGGTCTCATAGTTCAGTTTCGGCATCGGAAAAGAATGATTTTATAAACCTTGCTCGATTACATTACGTTGTAAAATTAATTTTTTTTTTGCATAAAGTTCACAAGTTCGAAATATCCACTCGAAGAAATAATTTACAACCCGAAGATCAAAATTGTGCCTTGAAACACTTCCTTTTAAGATACATAATTTCGATTGATATTAATTTTCAAATTTGAGATTTAAACCCTGAAATTTACATCGCGAATGAATCTATTGAAATTCCATCAAATTTTTAGGTTGAAAATTTTTGACCGGAAATTCAAAATTTCAGTTAAAACTGCATAATTTCGGTACAGTACTTACAATACCCGTTAAATGTCAACTTTGAACATTACATTTCGCTTAAATATGTGGAAATGCCATAACTTTAAACTTAAAGTTTCAGCGAGAAACACAAACACTCCAGATAGCAATTTTATTTTTGAGATTTCCGCACGAATCACAGCTTTTTGACTTTCGGTTTAAGCAGCACAATTTCGGTATAGAACTTGAAGCTCCCGTTTTAAACTTAAATTGCAACTCTAAAATGTAGGATATTTCAACAGATTTTGACTTTAACGTTGAGAATTTGAGTTAAAGCTCCAGATATCGACTTTAAACTTAAAATTTCAACGCGAAACTTGTTGTTTTCCAATTAATAAGTTTGGCAACCTTTTGCCTTAAAACACAAAGTTTCGATTTAACAGCATTTCCGTATAGGACTTGAGGCACCCGTTTTAAACTTAAAACTTAAATTGCAATTAAACTGCACATCTAGCTGAAATATGTGGAAATCTCATCAGATGTTAACTTTAAACTTGGTATTTTGACTTTAAGTTTCAGATATCGGCTTTAAACATGAGTTTCAACACGAAACTTAAAATTTGTATATGAAACTCGAAAGCTTGACTAACAATGCACAATTTTGATATAATTCTTGAAATATCCATTTTAAACTTCAATTTAAACTTTACATCTCGCTTAAATATATGGAAATATTATCAGGTCTTGACTGTAACCGTCACAATTTGAATTTAAGCTCCAGATATTGATTTTCACCTTAAGTTTTCAACGTGAAACTTCGATTTAAATGCATAGTTTCATGAATTTTAAGATTGCATTTGGAACTTAAATTTCATATTAAACTCCACATCTCGCTTAAATATATGGAAATCTAAACAGGTCTTAACTTTAAAATTTGACGTTAAGCTCTAGATATCGACTTTAAACTTAAGCTTCCAACACGAAACTCAGAATTGATACTTGGAACTTCAAAGTCTCAATTGCATGTATCTTGAAATATCCATTTTAAACTTCAATTTCAACTTTAAAATTTACATCTCGCTTAAATATGCGAAAATCTTCTCAGTTCTAACCGTGAGAATTTGACTTGAGCTTCAAATATCAACTTTAAACTTGAGTGTTCAACGTAAAACTCTAAAGCTTGAACTTCGACTTAAATGCATATTTTTAAACTTAAATTTCTAATTTAAACTATACATCTCCCTTAAATATGTGGAAATCTCAACAGATCTTAACTTCAAACGTGAAAATTTGACTTTAAACTCCAAATATCGACTTTAAACTTGTGTTTTCAATGCGAACGTAGAATTTTTATTTGAAAGTTTGGCTTGCTATGCATAATTTCGGCATGTATCTTTCGATATCCGTTTTAAACTTGAATGTTCAACGTTAAACTCAAACGCTTGAACTTGAAACTTCGACTTTAATGCATAATTTTGGCATGAGCTTCGAAATTTATTTTTAAACTTAAAATTTCTGATTTAAACATTACATCTCGCTTAAATATATGGAAATTTCAACATGTCACAACTTCAAACATGAATATTTTACTTTAAGCTCCAGATATCGACTTTAAACTTGAGTTTTCAATGTGAACTTTGAATGTTTACTTGAAACTTGAAAGTTTGTCTTGCTATGCATCATTTCGGCATGTATCTTACAATATCCATTCTAAACTTCAATTTCAACTTTACATCTCGCTTAAATACCCGGAAATGTCATCAGATCTTGACTGTAACCGTGAAAATTTGACTTTAAGCTCCAGATATCCACTTTAAACTTGAATGTTCAACGTTAAACTCAAAAGCTTGAACTTGAAACTTCGACTTAAATGCATACTTAGGGCATGAGCTCTGTAATTTCATTTTACACTTAAATTTCACATTTAAACCGTACATCTCCTTTAAATATATGTAAACCTCAACAGGTCTTAACTTCGAAAGTGAAAATTTGAGTTTAAGCTCCAGATATCGACTTTAAATTTGAGTTTTCAACGCAAACAGAATTTTTACTTGAAACTTGAAAGTTTAACTTGCAATGCATAATTTCGGCATCTTAAAATATCCATTTTAAACTTGAATTTCAACTTTGTATCTGGCTTCAATATGCGGAAATCTCATTAGATCTTGACTGTAACCGTGAGAATTTACTTTAAGTTCCAGATATACACTTTAAACTTTAGTTCCCAACGCGAAACTCAAAATTTTGAAACTCTGACTTAAATACATAATTAAAATACAAAGTGGATTTTCAAAAATGTCATAATATACGGGGTGCTCTATTTAAGAAAATATATGTTTAATGTAACACTCTATATATGAACACCTTCGTATAAAAAATAATAATTTTAGTACGCACACGGGATGTACCTATTGTCTAGTGAAAACATATTATTCATACCATATGTTGCCTAAGTGAGGAGCTATGTTTCGTTCCCTCATTGATGCCACAAATCCCTGTAGAAAATGTAAAAGCAGTATTGGTAATTCGATATTATTTATTTTTTTAGAATTTTTTGCAGATTCTTCTGTACTAAAATATTGAAAAGAAATCTCCATTTCAACATTTTCTGAAGTACATTTGCCTAGTTTGCTTTTTCTGCAGTCTATTAATTTTGTATCTATTTAGACTTTGTATTACCGTATTTACGGTACTTTAAGGTATTTACTATTAGCTTTATGTAGGTGTTAAGTCCAATCTACTTTAGCACAGTTGCTGCTGTTAAAAGATTCCTTAAAAGCGAAAGGTTATTTCCTAAACAAGTCCGTCTGTTAATTTTTTGAAATTTGCCTAAAAAGTGCCTCTATTACACTAAGTTAAAAATGTACTTTTCTGATATTTGGAATCAAAATATTACTGCTGTAATGAATAAGTTAATGTAGAGAATAAACTGTACAGTAGTAATTACTATTGATTGACACAATCCATTCCAAGAATGTATTTGGTAAAAAAGATTGCTTAAGTAGCCCTAGCGTGCACGAAACAATTTCGCAAAGTAAAAAATACTTCAAGAAACCTTGTAGAGCGCATGGAAGGCGGACAGAAAGGCGAAAAATATGTTTTTGCTGAGAGTCATTGGAAATGAGGCACGTAAAATGTGTAGCCATTGCGACTAGGAATTGTACAGTAAACAGAGCATTCAAACTGAAAGCCTTACGTAACGTCTAACGAGTAGGTTGTAGGTAATGTCAAAAATAAGAGCGAGTACAACACGGCGACCTGCAATAAATACAAGATCTGGGCGATTTTTCTGCAGTTTATTTAATAGGAAATAACCGGCAAGAACAGAATCTGTGATGCATGACAGCGTTGCCTAGGATATTTCACATATGACGGACTAATTTTCACATAATTAAACACGATAATACGCCAGAAAGGGATTTTTAACTTCTCACCTTGCTGAACAATGTATTTCATATACTTTTGATTTTTAAAACGGGAGTTACACAACCCAGGTAATAGCAAATCCAATTTTGATATTCCTGGTGATGGCATTTAACGCTTTTATAACTTCCTGTTTACTTCTAGAAATATCAAGTACTAAAAGCGTCCGTAAAAATTCATTTAGTTCAATTGATGTGGCTTACATAACCTTACTATTGCCTCTAGCTTGCAATTACAGTAACGCGAGAAGGAAATTAAAAAGTAAATTGAAAAATAGGCACGCCCCCTGTTATTGACCTGTTACATTTATTAATTACACTTCTTTACATAGAATTCTGAAATGTGGTAATTTTCGATCGGTTTTTAACTAACAAGGTGCTTATGCAACAATTTGTTGTGTTGGAAACCAAGACCTTCCTTTCAAACAGCGAAATAGAGTTTGTTATTTTTTGTTTGAATAAATATTTGGAAACTTTGCATAGGTATTCAGAACATTTAATAGGAAGAGGAACTAGTTTCCAAAACTGTTTCGTAAGCTTATGCTCTAGATCCTTACAACTAAGTTAATTAGAGGAAAATTAGAGTTTCGTGCACAAGGTCGTGTAAAACAATTAAACATTCCTTCTATTGCTACTTTTCAATTTTGTGCGTTTCTCTTTAGAGTTTGATATTCACTTCTACTGGGTGTTCATAAACAACTTTAGCTTAGAAATTATAATCATACTGTATACGATTTGTCTGTATCATCAAGTGTTTAAATACATGATCTCACTATTGACGCCCGTACTTTGTTGCAGGAAGCTAACACTAAACGAAAATTAAAGGTGGAAATTTTTCGGATTATCCTTGGATATCGAGTTATTGATCAAAAAGCAAATAATAAGTTTTATCGCACGATCGTTTCAATTAGTGGTGTAACATAATTCAGTGGTTGTGGCGATGTAAAAATGTATAAATCATTCTGTTATATTGATAGTACTGAAATATCAGTATTTTCATTTTCTTCTTCTTTTTGTGTTTATTGTAATCGAGTTTACGTCGATATTTTGAAAGTATTAGGTGCTTGAAATCATAATGCCACTGGTGCAGTTAGGGCATATGTGGAAAGGTATCTAAATCGCCGGTACCCTGATTCAAAAACTATAAGACGTGTAGAACAAAGAATACGGGAAATAGGTAATATAAATCTTCCAATAAATCAGGAAGGACGTCAACCTACGCTAAGCGTCGACCAAGAAGAACAAGTTTTTGAATTTGTTGAGACGGAACCAAGTGCAAGCCTTCGAACTGTCCCATCCCAAACACATTTCCAAAAAGATACAATTCATAGATTATTAAGGATACATGTCTGCAGCCATTTAGGCCTCAAAAAGTTCAAGTTTTGCATATACAGGTGTTTCAAAATAACATTCCGATTGTAAGGAAATTTATTACTAGATTTAAGTTGCTTTCCCTGATTAGAGCGGAATTTTTTCACTTTATCTAGGCTGATATCTTTCATCGTAGGGTATTGTGTCACCAGAATTATGTTGGAATCCCTAATTCTAGGGGAATTTTAACTGTCGATTTTGGTTGGTATCCCTTATCGTAGCTGAATGTTGTCACTAGATTTATATTGGAATCCATAATTCTATGGGAAATCTGTCACTTTTCCTTACATTTCTCCGTACGTCTCGGCTCTCCTCGGCTGGCTTGGGCTCTCCTCGGCTCGCTTCGGCTCTCCTCGGCTCTCCTCGGCTCGCTTTGGCTCTCTTGGGCTCGCTTCGGCTCTCCTCGGCTCGGCTCATGTCGGCTTGGCTCGGCTCGGTTCGGGTCGGCTCGGCACCGCTCCACTGTCGTGTACTATTCTATTCCCTCCTTTAACTGTATTTATGTCATTTCTGTTTTCCTTCTATACACATAATGGCATCTTTATTACTTAATTACCCTTATCAAGCGTACTTAATTGTGCCACATTGTCTAATGTATAGTAAAATATACTTTCGATATTGCTGAGTTTGGTGACATCAATATTTACCGAATAAATCTGGTGACAAAAGTTCCCTAATCGACTTAAATCTAATTGAATAATTACCGTAAAATCAGACATATCAATCTACATCTGCTGACATTATTCCCCTAGAATCTGGTATGCCAACATAAATCTAGAAATAAAATTTCCCTAGAATCAGGTATACCTATCTAAATCTAGAAATAAAATAAGGGTATGTAGAACTCATCAGAATAAGCCAGAAAGTCTTTATAAACATAGGCCGAAATATGTACCCCTAAAGAGATACATGCCTCTAAGGTCTTCAAAAAAATTTGTTTTTCTTGAATATAATTAATAATTTATTTTATTTTAAATTCAGCCGAAGATGAAGCTGAATGTAGTACCAGACAGTTATCCAGAAGAGTAAATGTTTCTCATTCGACAGTTTAACGCATAATAAATGACCAACAGTTACACCCATACCATTGCCAACGTGTTCCACGTTTGGTGGTGTTTGCAGACGACGCAGGATTTAATAGGGATGATATTTAATATTTTCATACTAATCATGTCTGGTATGACGGAAATCCAAATGCGACTGGAGAATTCAGACATCAACGGAAATTTGTTCTTAATGTATGGGCAGATATTGTTGGAACCTTTTCTATTTCCACCACGACTGAATAGTGAAATTAGCTGGAGTTTCTGCAACAAGACTTACCACTGTTGGTGGGAGGCGTTCCTTTAAATATTCGGTAAAATATGTGATTTATGCACGATGATGGTTGAGCTTATAATAATGAGGATACATTTTGGATAGTGTTTTAGGACAAAGATCACTCGAGCGAGGAGAACCAAGAGTTTGACCCTCTAGATCACCAAACTTAAATCCCTTTAATTTTTACGTATATGACCACCTGAAAAAACTTGTGTATGCATCACCTGTTGGTGATTTAAATATTTTTTACAACGACGCATCACACATGATTTTAATGAAATTAGAAATGCATAATGTATACAAGGCACAGAGTGCGACAATCTTTAAACAGAAGTATAACGGCATGTTTAAATGAGAACGATGGTCATTTTAAGCATTTATTATTATTGTTCATTGATTTTAATTTTGGTACGATTTTTTTTTAATTTTGTAATTGTTGGAAGATCGGAA
>JABXWE010020823.1:0-22555 GCA_014611495.1 Limonius californicus | reverse complement strand
AAATCAATGCAAATAGTGACAAACGGCCTAATAAAAAGCTTCTCCAGTTCCGTACTCTTTAAACGCTAGACGCACAAGAATTTGTACACGCCTGAAAACAAATTAGTTTGCTCTTTGCAGTCAAAACGCTTTCGTTTGTGCTACTAGATTGTTATTGAATTATGCCTTTTAATGAGAAGTTTATACCTTGCATGTGTTTATAAAAATACTGGAATTTGGAACCCCAGGCACGAAGGACACACAAATATTTTTTCCCGTAATTCAACTCGATTTTCTGCAAATGGTGTTTAATTCCATTAATATTAAATTAAAAGTTTCGATAGTAATAATATCTACAAGCACGTGGAAACGTGAGTAAAGATAAGAAGCTGATTGTCAGCACATTCCAACAATTAATAAGTCCAATGTTGCCGCACTGATCGGATCCCGACTTCAGGGTTTCATATAAAAAACGCTTAATATGCGAGAGCGCCAGCTGGTGTGAACTCATTCAACTGAAGTTGTATAAACACTGAAATAATCCTACAAGATGAGATCCGGTATAAAAACGAAAACTGTACATATTTGACCTTATAGATTGTACACGTGTTGATATACATGTAAAAAAAGTCGAGATCCAAAAACGGATCTCATCTTTCCAAACGGATCTCAGCCTGTGCTGAATTTAACATAAAAGGATCTCGTCTTGGGGAGTTAAAATATATATATATATATATATATATATATATATTTATTGATTAATATTGAGAACTGATGTTTGATATCAATAAACAATTTTCTGTCGGTTGCTTATAAGAGTATTCTTGATCGTTATTAGCTAATAATTCAAAGTTATACGTCGATTTTTTAGTGTTAACATCTTACTACGTTCTAATCTGACCGAAATTTTTAATTTTGTAAAACCATTCGATGATCACTGCTGCTGCCAATTTTATTTCATTTCTTATTTTTCTATCTGAACGTCAACCGATTGTATTCTTTATTACGGAAAATATATTCATTTATTTTTTTATCTCCTTTATTTTGTACAATCGAGCCTTTTACGGACTATTAGTACAACTTCTGTGTGCTTAAATTCAAGAACCTAAGCTATAAATTACATGACATCTTGATTAATGTTCCAGTAGACATTCTCTATGAGCTTAACATAAGTAGAACTATATATATATATATAATGATGATGATGATGATATACAGTATTTAAAAAATTTGGTTGCTAGATCAGATAGTTTGAAGCTTTTTAGTCTTCTTGGCTCTTCCTCTTCTTATAGGTTTGGTGCTGAATTTGGTCATTTCTGTTCGAACCGTTGGTATGTTTAAGTCGACATGTAGTACAGTATTTGGAATATACCATGAAGCATTCTACTACTGCCCGAAGAACATTGTTTTGAAAATTCTACAGTATTTCTATGTTTGAGGTACAGGCTGAACCCCGAAAGGATATTCTGTATGTACGGATAGCCAACAGTATAGTTTTGTACAAGAGCAGGTTGTTTTCTGTTGATAATTCTGACTCTCTTCCGAGGATCCAGTATAGTTGTATGAGTTTTACTCTTGCTTTACTTATTGAAAATATGTGTCAACCAAGATCATCTTCGGTCCAGTTGGAAGTCCAGGTATTTGGCTGTGCCCGTTTGGGTTATTCGAATTCCATTCAATGTAACAGCAAGACACGTTTCTTTCTTCAGAGTGACGTATGTTGATTTGTTTTCATTAGCCTTTCATTAGCCTATGTGACATTTTAGTGTGTATCCTCCAAGTTTGATACAACTCGCTTAATATTTGTTATTTCTGTATAAAGTTAGAGGGGCAAAACTGAGGGATTTAAAACTTGAACACAGAAACATCATAAAATTTCTATCAAAAGAATGCAATAATCGAAAGAATATCCCTGAGAGAATAGTGGTTGTGTATTGAGAAAAAAGCTCGTCCTATTTTCAAGTTAAATTTAGGTGTAAGCAGTTCAAATGGGACAAGGAGTCCATTCAGCATGACCGAAAGCGTGGAAGACCTCTTGAAGCACGAACATAGGAGCACATAAAGAAAGTTGAAGATTTGGTGTTGACTGATCGCCGAGTGACAGTTTCACTTACTGAAAGAGAAGCAGGCATATCAGAACCATCTGTTTTTAAAATCTTTCATGAAGATTTGGGAATGAGCAAGTTGTCAGCACGGTGAATTCCCAGGTTGCTCACTCCTAAACAAAAATTGTGTAGGCAACAAATTTGCGAGGACAATTTCGCAACTTTATCCTAAGATCAAGACTTCTTCTTTAAAATTGTAACTGGGGATGACACCTGGGTACACCACTGAGACCCACCTACAAACGAGAGTCCATGCAATGGCAATGGCAATGGCTATTTTTAACGGCCGTTCTCCCTCGCAAGGCATTAGCTAATCAGCGAGGTATTCTAGCTAGTAAATCTTCTCTGGAGTAGAAGCTTCTACATTTCCCATGGTTCGGTGCCCATGTTAAACTGTAGGTCATCTATGTCTGTGGTACTCTAAACGCGCAAATCAGACATAGGAGAGAAGAAGGAGGAAAAAGGGTCTACAATATCAAATATCTACAAAGAAACAATAATCAATTTGAAAGCAGCTGTACGCTAGAAAAGACCTCACAATTTTGTCCAAAAAACTGTGCTTTTTCACAACAACTACATGGTGCATAGAGCATTTGAACAAATAAAACACTTGAGAGGGCGTTGTTTTTGTCGAATGAGGACTTGAAAACTCTGTGTAGTTGTATTTTACTGAATTATCAAAAGAATTTTTTTTATTCGAAGGCATAGCGTTATTAGAAAAACATTGGAATAAGTGTGTAAACGTTAATGGTTCTTATGAAGAAAAATAAAATGTTGTTAGTTCTACAGCTTGTTTCCTTCATACTTAGGTAGATAACATAAAATACTTCCCTCGTATCTTACTTACTGGACGTTTGTTTCTTCGGATTTGTAGTACATCACATTTTCTAATTTCGGTTGGATATTATTTTCTACCTTTCTCTTTACTTCGGTTATTGCTAATATGTCCCATTGGACATTTAAAAATTCTCCCTCTAGTTCCAGGAGCTCACTTTCAGATATCAGTGACTTTGCAATGGTCAGTTTATTTTAAAAGCCTGTATAGCCCGGGGATTCGTCATATCTTCCGTTCCACCTTCACCGACGCCGCTGGCTGAGCCGGGAATAGTGGAATTGCCGGGAACTGGGAACCAGGTACTTCTTTCAGTTTAGTATAAGAGTTTTGGCTGTTGATTCACCACACCTACCTTGCGAGTTGCTGAGTAGATGCAGTTGTCACTTACTGTAACATGGAATGAATCCGTTGACGATCAAATACTGGATCTTCCGTTACCAGTTCCTAGGAGTCCCTTTCATCTACACTGTCTCTTAACTAATCATAATGGCTCCGTAGCTACAACGTGACCACCTTTCTCTCTGATCCTTTCTTCCACTAGAATTTGCACTACAGAGTTCGGGTGGCGAAACTAAATAGCATTGCTTAGTAATACTTGTGCGTCACGTTTTCTTGGATATTATATTTATCAGTAAACAAACCAAAATTGCGGCAGGATTAAAAATACAAGATTACTCACATGAAGAAGATTTGGATCCATTAATTAATTAAACCTATAAAATTAGCTGGCAATGCCAGATTGCTAGTTGCAATATGAGAAATACTCCCAACTGAACGACAATAAAATATAAAAAGCAATTTTAAAAAAATGGGAAATTGCCACTGTGAAATAACTGATCGACTCAAACATCGGATTTGAAAATGTACTAACCTTCTAGAGGCCAGTGGTGCTATTTAATAAACGAGTAATTTTGTGTAGCAGTTCTTCATTATAGTAATGACGTCCGTTACATTACCTCTATTAAGAACTTTATTTATATAGTAAACTTTTGGTAGTGGCAACCAGTTAAATTTATCGAAAAGCTGCCACAGCTGAACACAGATAAATAAAACTAAACTACTAATTAAATTGACAGGAAGAAATAATTATGACACACTACCAATATATTTGTATTATTAATTATTATTTGTTTCATATGGCATAGCTTTTAGACGGAAATGCATATAAAATATAATTAGCAGCAAAAACAATTTTCATGAAATTTATGTAATTCATTTGCATGGTATATATTTTGATGTTCAGTTTAACGGGAATGCTTAACAGTCGTAATTAATTTCAAATTAATAATAATTTGTACTACATATAAAGAATTGTTTGGCATTTCATTGATAACAAAAATATGTGGAATTTTCTACAGGCCTGGTATCTTGATACTTGATATTTATATGCTCTCTACGCCCATTTACCCTTTTACTTCTAAATTTGGCATCCTATCCAGTTTAGAAAGACCGCAACTGTGTATCCAGAAATCCATTTCTGTTGCTTTTATTTCGATTTCTAATATCCCAGACTTCCGCTCCATAGCTTGCGATACTTTGTAGTATGGTCTTGTATATTCGTCTTTTTGTAGCTTTTTTAAGTCCTTTACTTCGCATCATCGGATTACAACCTTGGTCAGATTTACTTTTCTTTTAATTTCTACGCCGCTACTTTCTGTGTGTAAAAGTATTTCCCAAGTAGTTTCAACTTTCAACGTGATTTATGATTTCTTCATCTATTTGTAGATCTTGGCCTATTCTTCCAACTACCTTATGCTTGGTCTTGGAAAAGTTTATTTGCAGACCCCATTCGGCATGTTCGCTTTTAAATTTCAGTATCTTGTAACTCATATCTAGTTCATCCTCCGCATATACTACCCATTCGTCTCCAAAGTAAAGTGTATACAAGTGGTCCTCATCGATGGTAATCCCCATATTTCTACATTTGCATTTCCACAGGCATCAATCTTGTAAATATATTTTCAATAGAGTTAGGTCAATACAGCTTCTCTGTCGTAACCCTTTCATCACTGTGAATTGGTTGGACAGTGATGTGCCTATTTTTATTTGACTGTTGGCGTATATAGCTTGTCAACTGCATTTATATATGTCGCGTCTACATTTGCTTCTGCAATTGCTTCCCATAATTCTACAAGGGAAATGCTGTCGTATACCTTTCTTAAGTCGATAAATGTTAGACGTCTGGTTGTTTACACCACACTAATACAAATAAATGTTTTATAACGGTTTATTAAACGGAATAAATAACAAGTTAACAAACTTAACGAAATACCTAATAATAACTATAAACGTTGCCAGCGCGGGTAGCTACGCCGGAAGACTAATCCACCTGGACCGTTGTTGGAACCCTTATACTCAAGTCCACCATCGTGGCGCGGGGGCAGTTTTTCAGTTCTCACGCTTTTTCCCCAGATCTTGGAACTACCGGCCACAGCCCCGAGGCGCCGGCTAAATACCGACATCCTCCCAGGAATTATATGTTCCGTATCCGGTGTTCAATTTTTGCCGAAGATCTGAGAAAGTTGAACGTGAGTCTTTCGCACGCTTAGCCACATCACCCCCTTGCTAGTGACGATGTCACGATGTTAGGTTCCGGTCCGGAAGTAGTCCGGGAAGCGTACACAACGGCCGGACCTGGTGGTTGTAGGCTATGGATGTATTTGGATTTCCAGCGGGCTACCAGTTGAGGCGGATGTTGATGGCGTTGCTTGTTGCGTCGTTTTTGGCGGAGGTGTTTCATTGGAGAGGACTGACTCGTCGGTGGCAATGAACGCTGGTTTTAACCTATCGATTGGTATCGTTGCGTTCTCTCCACAGATGTTGACGATGAAGGTTGTCACTTCACGAAATGCCACTCGAAATGGTCCATTGTATGGGGCTTGTAACGGTTTGCGTACCGCGTCGTTCCAAATGAAAACATGCGAACATGATTTTAGCTCTTTGAAAACGAAGATTTTGTGTTTTCTATGATGTTGTGCAGGTGTAGGTCTTACGGAATGGAAATGTTCTCGTAGTTTGACGACAACATCTGCATCTGCAGCATTGTCTTCTTTGCTTAGAGTGAAAAATTCGCCAGGAAGACGAATGTTTTCACCTTAAACCATTTCAGCTGCGGTGACACTGAGTGCTGTCCGTATTCCGAGAAGGATGATAGGAAGAAACTCAACCCATCTGGTGTCAGTGTGGCATTCAATAGCTGACTTCAGTTGACGATGAAATCGTTCCACTAATCCATTTGCTGAGGGATGACAGCCAGTAATTTTGATGTGTTTTGTTCCAGTGAGTTTGGATAATGCCTGAAACAAATTTGAAGTAACTTGTCGACCCCGGTCCGTAGTAATCCGCAGGGGCACTCCAAATCTGGCTATCCAGTTAAAGAAAAATGTTCTTGCAACTGTTTCTGCTGTGATGTCGACAATAGGTATGGCTTCCGGCCACCTGGTGAATCTGTCGATGCATGTTAGGCAGTATGTGTTACCCAGTGAGGAAGGAAGGGGAGCTACCAGGTCGAGATGTATATATTCGAACGTGGAGGATGGCATGGAGAAGGTTCCCGTGGGTGATGAAACATGCCGAGAGATTTTCGACCGTTGGCATGGTATACATTGTTTGCTCCATGTCCAACAATCCTTATTCATTGAAGGCCAGATAAATTTGCTGGCGATTAATTTGGTGGTGGCTTTAATCCCGGGGTGGGATAAGTTGTGCAGAACCTGAAATATCGTAGTACGGAATGGCTTGGTGACGAATGGTCGGAGAGAACTGGTTGATGTATCGCAATAAACATTGGCGTTCTGTTCTGGGAAAAATACCTTTTTAAGGGTAATAACAGAATCAGGACGAATTGTAACGGTCTTCCCTGCTCAGAAACCGCCACAACGGGTAACTCAGAAGCCAGAGTTCGTAGTTATAACTGTAACAAGCTACACAAATGTAAAATAATTATACATTTATTACCTATTAATTACAAAACTAAATAAATGATCTTTAATGTATTTCAAACTAACACTAATTATGATTCAAACTGTACAATGTATATAAAATAAAATAAAGTTCTGGTGATATTTGTCTTCCCACGGGTGGTCAACCTGAATGAGGCGGAGTGAAGTAGTCGCGTTCTTCACTGTGCTGGTACGGGAAAATGGCCGACAGCGGGTAACTGCGTAAATATAGATTTTAACAGAAAAATATTATTGTTATAATTGTTCAAACTCTGTGGTTGTATAACTTGTTGTAGCTCGCATCAAAAGGTCGGCTGGAACGGGGTTTCACCTATGAAAGCTGAAATACAAACGGTATGTAATTAATTAAAGTTATTACGAGGTCACCTTTGACCCAATTTTAAATTATGATCCACGGAGAAATATAATTTTCCCCTTTGGAAACCAGGTTCCTCGGCTGGAGGCACGGCACCTAAATTATGGTATCAATTATTTACTGCTTGATGGTCGTCTGGATACCTAATTTATGGAATAAAATAATTTTAAATGACCTGGTTTGGAAATAATAATTTTTGGGACTCGGTATTTGTTTGGAGTCAAAAAAGAAATGAATAGCATGAGGAATAACCTCCCGCTATGGGCTCGTGATTTGATCGGGTGTGTGAGGTATAACCTCACAAATTAGATGTATGGGTTCTGGATTCGGAATACAAAGAAAATACGTGAGGTATCACCTCCCGCTTCAAAAGGTCTGGTTTCGGAAATCGGATTTGTAAAGAGCGTGAGGTATAACCTCCCGTCTTAAGGTCTGAATTCGGATTTCGTGAGGCACCTCACGGTTTATGACCTAGGAAAGCTCAGGAAAGTTCTCAGGAGAATTCTAGGAAAGTTGCCAGGAAGGCTCTCTCAGGAGAATTCTAGAAAAGTTGCCAGGAAGGCTCTCTCAAGAGAATTAACTGCTGCCTTTATACTCGTTTGTCGCATTGTTCCAGTTCGGCGGCCTCCGGTCGGAGTTTGTAGACGTGGGGGAACGCACTCGGTTTATGATTTGATGCGCCACCAGCGCGTAGGCTGTGAAATAACCTACGTACAATTTTTTAAATAAAATTTTCGAGTTGTAGGTCTGGAAATTCGTTACAGAATGAATGTTTGGAGCTCGGAATCTGCTTCCTGAAATTTTTCCAGCGACTGATAGTCGATGGGACCTGCTAGGACTGTGACTGTGATATCTGAAACATTAAATCGTGATAAAGTATCTGCGGGTATATTGTCGACCCCAGCGACGTGACGGATGTCAGTTGTAAATTGGCTAATAAAATTCAGGTGTCGAAATTGCCTTGGTGAGCAGCGATTAGGTTTCTATTGAAATGCGAACGTCAATGGTTTGTGGTCTGTATACAATGTGAAATGTCGGCCTTCTACGAAATAGCGAAATCTTTTAACATTCGAATATGCAGCTAATAGTTCACGGTCGTAGGCGCTATATTTTTGCTGAGCAACGTTAAGTTTTTTGGAAAAATACGCTAAAGGTTGCCAAGCTTTGCCAACCCTTTGTTGAAGTAAGCCTCCCATAGCAACGTCAGAAGCGTCAACCATTATTGAAATTGGTGTTGTTGGTGCTGGATGGCCAAAAGTGCTGCGTCAGAAAGAGCTTCTTTTGCGCGAACGAATGCTTATTCCGTTGTCGCGTTCCATTGTATTACCAACTTTTCTTTCACTTTCGGTTCTTGGAGGAGTTTAGTAAGGGGCGCCAAAATTTCTGCGGCGTTCTGTATAAATGGACGATAAATATTTACCATTCCTAAGAATCATCATAGGTCTTTTATGGTCGTCGGTTTGTTGGCTTCTTATATCGCAGCGACACGGTCTAGCGGTGGTTTACTTAAGGTTTTGGAGATTGTGTACCCGAGGAAAGTAACTTCCGGTTTTCCAAACACGCATTTAGCTGGATTAATTAGAACACCGGACTGATCCAATCTGCTAAAAACTTGCCGGAGATGACCAATGTGTTGTTCTTCGGATTTTCACACTACTAATATGTCGTCGATATATGCGAAGCAAAAATCTAATTGCCGTTTTGTGAATATCATCTGGGTGGACGGGAATTTGATTAAAAGCTCTTAGCAGATTGAATATGGAAAATATTTGACATCCAAAAAGACTGTGTGCAAAATCTTCAATATGTGGAACCGGATAAGCAGTCTGGAATTGTTCACGCATTGAGAGTGCGTTAATCACCGCAGGGGTCTCCATCCGTCATTCTTCTTGGGTGCCAAATGAAGAGCAGCGGACCAATTGCTGTGTGACGGGAGTGCAATTCCTTGATCTATCATAAATTCGAATTCCTTTTTCGCAGCTGGAAGTCGATCTGGTGGTAATCTTCTTGGTCGGCAGGTGAGGGGGCCAGGAGTTGTAATAAACGGTGTGTGGTGGTTTTACCTGCTTGGGAATCGAAGACGGTCGCACAATATCAGGGAATTCGGAAATTAAAAATTAGAGATTGTTGTCTAATTCCGTAGGACTCGCACTCACGCACTTCACCCACCACGGATAATAACGTAACATTGTCTAAACGTTTGCGGTTACGTATATCCACCAGTAAACCAAAATGGTTTAAAAAGTCTGCATCAATAATTGGTTTACTCACATCCGCTATCACAAATCTCCACCAAACGTCCTACGTAACTTAAAATCTAAACTTAAAATTATAAAACCATAAGTGTTTATTGGGGAATTGTTCACTGCAATTAGTTCGTAATTTGTACGCGTACGCGGACCTTTTATAAACGATTTCGGATACACGCACAAATCAGCGCCAGTGTCCACTAGGAATTGAACCTTCGAAGAAGTGTCCGTAATAACCAGGCAGCAGGTTGCAGGAAAGGAGTCGCTGGCCGCGCTTACTGACTCCCCGTCGGGTTTTTTGGGGACACACATTCACATGGGTGCGTACATTTCCTTGCATTTTCCTTAAAGCATTTGTGGTACCAGCATATTTTTGGTGACGAAGTTGATCTTCGTTGGCGGGAGCTGCTGCGATTACGGCGTTGCGGTTGGCGTCCACGGATTAGGTCTTCCACCTGCTAGGATAATGCATTAATCTGCTGCGAAAGCTGATTGATTAGTGGATGATCAACGCTTGTAGTGCTGGCAATCTGTGTCCTCGGCGATATTTCAAAAATTTTGTCGGCAAGATTTTCCACAGAAGTCAAATCACTGGAGCTTTGTGTTGCCAGTATAGCTTGAATACTTCCAGGCAGCCGGCCAATCCACAGTGTTCTCAGAAAATCATCTGAGACTTCCGTTCCTGCCAGATTTTTTAAATGCCTCAGAAACTGTGACGGCATGCGGTCTCCGATTTCCTCGTGCTCCAGTAGCTGTTTAATTTGCTGTTCACGGGAAGCTGAGAGCCGCTTGATTAACTTCTCCTTGAGAGTAATATATTTATTTCTCTCGGGCGGATTTAATAATATGTCCGCTACTTCTGAAGCGCACCGACTATCAAAGTTTAAAAATATTTTGTTGCATCCTGTGTAATGTGATTGAGCGCGAACTGGCCTTCTACTTCCACAAACCACAGCGACGGTTTCTCTGGCCAAAACGGCGGCACTCGGACGCTGGCACGGTCGATGAATGGCCCGACGCCGGTGGTGTTGGATGCCGCCTAGGTGGCGGTTTCTGCTGCTAGACCAGCGCCGTCGGTTCCGGTGTTCATTTTTTTCTTTTTCTTTTAAACACGTTATTTTAAAAATCAGAGTCACCACTTTGGTTGTTTAAACCACACTAATACAAATAAATGTTTTATAACGGTTTATTAAACGGAATAAATAACAAATGAACAAACTTAACGAAATACATAATAACAACTGTAAACGTTGCCAGCAGGGGTAGCTACGCCTGAAGATTAATCCCCCTGGACGGTTATTGGAACCCTTATACTCAAGTCCACCATCGTGGCGCGAGGGCAGTTTTTTAGTTCTTACGCTTTTTTCCCCAGATCTTGCAACTGCCGGCCACAGCCCCGAGGCGCCGGCCAAGTGCCGACATCCTTCCAGGAATTATATTGTTCCGTATACGGTGGTAAAGTTTTGCCGAAGATCTGGGAAAGTTTAACGTGCGTCTTTCGCACGCGTAGCCACAGATGTGTTTCCAAGCCATATGCAAGTCTTTTTGTTATAAGACGCCGAAGGCAGAAAATATTGTCCGGACTTGAGCGACCGGCTATAAAACCGCTTTGCTCCTCTTGTTCATATAGAGAGTGTTCTATACGTTGTTTCAAGATTTTGCCGTTTATCGGCCCTATGGAGCTTAAAACTATTAGGCCCCTGTAGTAATTGCACTCATTTTTGCTATTTTTTATAGATGCTAGTAATGTAACCTTCCTTTCAATCTTCGGGTAACGGATATCCTGGCATTTATTGAAAACTTTTGGGAGTATGTCGTATAGCTGATGCTGGTCATTTTTTGTTAGTTCTATTGGCATTCCACTCGATCTAGTTGTTTCTCCATTTTTAAACGATTTACCTACTTGTCCCACTTCCTCTGCAGTTACTTCTTCGTATTGTACATTGTTTTCAGTTGTTCTATTTATTTCGGGTAAAAAAGCTTCTCTGTCTTTTCAAAGAAGTTTGTCATAGTGTTCTTTCCATGTATCCATGTTTATTATTTGCAGATTCGCTTTATTCTTTTCATTTGCTCTTAGGCTTTTAATGAATTTCCAGGATTGACTTGACTGAGTTTCACCTATGTATGTACTGATTTCCTCGCATGTTAACTCCTGTATTATATTATTTTCTTTTCCTATCGTTGCTTTGGCCTCTCTGTTCACTCGTACATATATTTTTCTATCTTCTCAATCACTTGTTGTAAGCCACCTTTACAAAACTTTGTTTCTCACTTTTTATTAATTCTTCGACTTCTGTGTTCCACCTGTGAGGTTTCTTGAGCTATTCTCCTTATATCTTTCTCAATTGTTCATATGTTTTAATTGTTCGCATTATCAGAGAGAGATGTACATAACATTTCTCGAGACATTAGGTTGGCAGTTTCAAATAAAAGATGTACATATATACACGTTCTATCGATTTATAACTTTTACGGAATCTAACCTAACGATTGACTGGTTACCCGAAGTATATCCAAAGAATTACAAATAGAAATGATAGAACTGCAGTCAAATTCAGATCTTAAAGATACAGTCAAACATAATACAATTCTAGAATTTTACAAAAAATACATTTCTTAAACTAAGTTCCGGCATATACTGCAACAATGTACAAGTGTTTAATAATGACGTATTTGTGCAATATTTCTACCAAAGAAGTGTTTTTTATCAAATGTTTCTATAATAAAAATACAAATCTTAAGGTTAACCATTTACATTTATGTATTCAAAATATCTCTGGACTCACCACACCTAGGGAACGCCATATCACCTGCCCTTTATAGAAAGTAGTGCGACCCGCTTCGATTTCACAAAACTTGCAATTGACCCTTTCGCAATTCGTTTAAAAAGTTGCATGGGCCTAATGTAAAGTAATCTACACAAAGATAATGGACGTACTGTTTAACGCAGGCTCCAACCCAGGGTACTTGCACTTCGTTTCCAAAGAAGCTACTCCTGGCAAAAGTACCTCGGCGGTTTGCCATTGCTTTTCGAGGAGATGGACCCGTATAAAAATCCAATGTTCGTGGACCTAGCATCGAACGCAGCTTTTTTATTACAGGAGTCGGACGCACTAACAGCTGCCCTACGACCGCTTCTTAGAAAAAATAATAAATACTAAAATTTGTATATAGTATACAGGGTGACTTCAATAATTATGCAAATATTTTAAGCAGTGATTGTTCACATCAAAAGACTACAATATACGCAAAATTGCCTTACAAAAATGTTTATAGTTTCTGAGAAATACTATGAAGTTACCTTGTTTGAGAGCCGCTAAAATTTTTTAAATTGAACACGCAGTTTTTGAGTTATGATATGTGACTAGTTGAATTAGAGAATTTTAAACTGAAACTAAGAAGGTGTTAAGTTTAAGAAGTACCTGTAATAAGAAACGCTCTGTCTGTATGTGTTTTCTCTCTGTAAACTGCGTGCCCCAAGGTACCATCTGGTTTACGTGTAATATGTACCTCTAAAAATGGAATACTGCTATTAATTTTTCTCTACTTACATTGGGAAGTGGATATTATTATGTATTGAGTTTAGGTGTACTAGAAATTGTTCTAGTGTTTGGCGTCCGTGATATCAAATGACGAACGTATCGCCTACATATTTAAACCAGGATTTAGGTTTAAAATCAGCTGCTGCCAAAGCTTTGGTTTCAAAGTCTTCCACCTATATGTTCGCTTTAACAGGTGATAGCGGTGAACCTATAGCCGCTCTTTCAACCCGTTCATACAAGTTGCCATTCCAACTAAAAAAGGTGCTTTTCAAACATATTTCGACTAATTGGTTTAGATCTGTAGGTAGTTTATCTCTTAGGATCTCTAACACACTAACGATACTTTTGTTTAAACGGAGACAACGTCGAAACTGACTAAAATGTCTCCTTCAGAGAACAATTTCTAGTACACCTAAACTCAATCCATAATAATATTCAATTCACAATGGAAGTAGAGGAAAATAGCAGTACTCCATTCTTAGACGTGCATATTATACATAAACCAGATGGTAGCTTGGGCCTACAGAAAGAAAACACATACACACAGGTATTTAAATGCAAATACGCATCATCACCCGATGCAGAAAACAACTGTGCTAAAAACTCTAACAACCAGAGCAGTCCGAATCTCAGATGCAGAACACCTACAACAAGAGAAAACTCATCTCTTGATGTCATTATAACAAAACGGTTATACAGCTACAGAAATTCAAAGAGCAATCCGCAATGCGGAACAGCCGAAGGCTAAGAAAGAACTGGCACCCCCAGAAGGCTTAGCTTTTCTACCTTACAGTAAAGGCACTACTGATAAGATTGGACATGTTCTTATAAGGTACAGCATAAAGACAGTCTTTAGGACAAATGAAACGATTTCAGATCCGCAAAGGATCATATATCAAATTTTAAATCAGCCGGGATCTACAACAACCCTTGCTCTTGTGGCTCAAACTACGTCGGACAAACCGGTCGTTCCATTGAGTTAAGATTGCGAGAGCACAAAGGTGATTGCAAACACAAACGCATCACAAAATCTGCGGTGGCTGAACACATTAGTTTAACTGGGCATAAGATGGACTTTGACAATGCTCGGGTACTCGCAAGAGTACGTCATTACATCCCTCGTATCATACATAAAGCAATTGAAATTGAGAAACAACCTAACAACATAAACAGTGAGTTTTAGACTCAGTAAAGCTTGGACGGTGACAGCCAACCAGAACGCCGTCGTTCTGCCCGACTGTCTCAAAGAGGTTTAAATACCTACGCTTTCCGGATTTGAGTTCAGTGTTCTATTCACTCTGAAGATGCAAGCTGCAATGTCTTGCAAAACGTTAGTTTGTATGAGTTCACAAACAGCTAACAGGCATAAGCCGATTAAGTATTATTGTGCTGGCAAACAAAATACATTACGATTAAATACTTGACCGCCCCAAGGTTTAAATAATCTAAGCTCACGGCCCTGTTTGGGCAGGCAGGGCCTACGAACAAATTTCGCTCAAACTTTTAGAGCAAATGCTTGTAAAGACAGACAAGCTACAGGTCCGTCCTTCCTAATAATGCTGGGTGTAGTTCCCAAATGACGCGGTTTAAGCCGAAAGTAAATTGGAATATTGACAGTTCGAGAAACCGCGAAAGCTTCAAAGAATATATTTTATACGTGATTGTGAAAATCTAAACCATGAAATAAATTACAATTAAAGCCAAGTCGCTAAATGAGAGCTCAAAATGCTGACCGGCATTGGCAATACAAGCAATGTCAGCACGGCGTATCCAAGACCTCCGAAGGCGTTCCAAAACTCCTGCATTTTGACGAATTTGCAATGCGGCGTTCCTATCTCGTCGCTGGAGCTCTTCAACTGTGCCGACTGACCCCATGTGACCCCATACAAAAAAATAACAAGGCTTTAAGCCGGGCGATCTTGGCGGCCAGAATGTCTGTCCATTACGGCCTATCCACCGATTTGGGAACATGTTATTCATCCAAGTCGTCACTTGTGCAGCGTAATGAGGTGGAGCGTCATCATGGAGATAATTAGCGGAACATCCTCTAGCAACTCTAATAGAATATTTTCTAAACAATCGATGTAACCATTACCATTTAACCGTCTGAGCAAAATGTAGGTACCAATGATTTGATATCCAACAATTCGTATCCAGGCATTGATGGAAAACGATTGCTGGAAGTGATATTCTGGAATTTCATTAAGATTTTCATCATTCCAAATGTGCATGAATGAGGGTTATAAACCTCATTTCGCAAATAACCAGCCTTATCAGTAGCTACGATATTGGCCACAAAATTTGGAATTTTACCTTGATTATGTTTAAGCCATGCGCAAAAATGAACACGACGAGGTAGATCTCCTGGTTTCAGAGCCTGGGCTTTTTGGATATGAAATGGATGTAATCCTTGTTCTTTTAAGTTCGCCAGACTACAAACTGAGATACTCCTACCTGATTAGCAAGACGTCTTTTACTTATTTGCGAATGGTTTTCCACTTCAACGTTGCCGGCCAATATCGGGTTTGTCCATTGCAAAGGATCCAAAATCTGTGAGCTGTTGAACCATACTCACAAAGGTTCGCGTATTGGACAGTCGCCGTCGATGCAAACGTTCACAGTACAAATCGCTAGCAAGTACATAATTCCCACGGTCCTCTCCATAAATTAATACCATACCAGTCCTCTCAGCATTGGTAAAATCAATTTCACGGTATTTTTCAGAATGAAGACGTCAATGTACGTAACATTAATAAAAAACAGCCTTCTTCGGTTTTTAATTACTTGTTTCAAACATACCTGTGGCTAGACGTTATTGGACGAATTATGTTATTTTACCGTCCTCTGTTGTCAGTTAGAATATTTCCATAACTATTAAGAACTATATATAAACATATAATTATTTATATCTCTGTTTCCTACAATATTGCGGTACAGTATTTTTTTGGCCATAATTTTACTGAAATCATGTAGACTAGTTACTTAAAGGATTACAGGGGTCGAAGATCTCTTTTAGTGATTGGTGGATTTCGTCTTGCGCTATTGCCTATATCAACGAAGCCACTCGTACAGTATTTTTTATAATGTCAGCAACAGTTCCATAAGTAACATAAGATCGTTTGCTATTTTTTAGTCAGTCTTGCTAAATGATATTTCACAATAATATTAGGAATTTCAAGACTTACCGTATTGCCATAAAAACAAATCTTTGAACGGACAGGACGCAATTTTCGTATCTACATAACTTCCAAAAAAATCGAATGAAAAATCAAGTGTTGAAAGCTATAGTTGTAGGAGCTCGTATTCCGTTTCCATTAAGTTAATTGATATCGTTTTTTGTCCAAGATGTTCCTGCCTCTCGTTACTTTTCCAAAAGCTTTCTCATACTCTTAAAATATGATATGAGTTTTCATATTAAATTGTCCATGCTTTTCTCTAATTTGCTTCACAGTAAGAGTATTTTCAGTAAACGACCTGCATTTGCTGAAATTGGTTTGTTCTTCAAATAATCTGTAATTTAGTAATATGCATAATTTTGTTGATTTTAAGTTTCGATATTATTACCTTGCATTTAAAAGACTATATCCTATAAGTCTTGAAGACGTTTCTCCTTCCTCTCTCTTTAAATACTACTAAACTTAGAAAACAAAAAACAATGGACTAAAAATACATAGATATAGAATAAAATGTTAAATAGCGCTACCAACAACTAATCGTCCCTGAAAATGTTTTAATTACATCAGAACGTAGCATAGGTAGCTAGGGCAAATTTCGCCATGCAGCCTTTAAAGGTATATCGGCCTACACTCGATTCGAATATGACACTGTAAAAGAAGAAGAGCTGCTGTGATGATTATAGTAAGTATTTTCGTTTGTATATGCATGTACCTGCTTCCTTCTTGTATTCACCGTCTCCTTTAGATATTGCCGATCAACCTGGCTGTTCTGATTTAGAATATGACTGTGAAAAATAATTCAACTGATGAAAGGCAAACCCATCTCGCAGATTATGTAGTCAGAAAATTCTGCGTCGTCCGACGTTTCGTCATCCTATAAGTTTCCCTTGTATGATGAGCTGTAACAGTTCGTATTTTATACTGCGCGAGATGCTCGTTCCAGTTTTCTTTTTTCAATAATGTATATAATTTCCAATTCTTTATCTATTCTATTTAATACTTGCTGGTAATAGTAAAATTTATTTCTTTCTTGAAACTGATGCTGTTTTTCCTTTGCTAGTCCTGTCTCTGTTACTTGATATTTCGTATCTACGACTATACAGCATATTTACTATTAAAACAAAGGCGGTTATGGGCCAGAAGGAAGCACGTACAACTGTGCTATAGGTCTGTGTTTCAAATTCCAGCACCAGAACTTCGAATTTTTAACCGTTGGTCTCTTTCGTAATGTAATGGTAATTCAGCGACATATTCTGCTTAGTCAATCTTCTCTGGAGTAGAAGTGTTTACACTTCCCGTGGGTTAGACCCCACGTTAAGCTGTAGGTCCTCTATGTCTATGGTAATTTAAAAATTCACAATACAGGCACAAGAGACCGCTACGCCTATTATGAGAAGAAGTCGGGCAGGAAGGAGATCTAATAAAATTAATGAGAGTTCGTACTCACCGAGTATAATAAAAATACTTGTGTTAAATAGTTGTTTGTGTATAATTTGACGAAAAGCATGTTGTATTATCGAAAAATTACGAGCAACTAATTTAGAATTGTGCAAAGTCAACCAAATTTAAAGTATTTTTATTTTATTCGATAACTGCTATCTATAAAATGAAAAGACTTGTCGTGCAATACGTGCCTTAAACCGTAGAGAGCGTAACGCTTATTAAATTTTGCTGCTGTCATGCTATATTTGGCAACTGCACAGCTCGGTGGAAGTCTTGACGGAGATACCTGGATGCAATAAATTCGAAACCCGCCGGAAGCGATTGAAAGCGTGAGCTACGAAAACGCGGCACTGCCTGCATACGAAGATGGCAAAGTAGCAAGAGACGACGTTTTTACGTTTTACATAAAAGTAACGATAAACTTTGTACTGTTTCGCCCTTAATTCTAATAAGTAATTTTTTTACATTGGGTAACTAAACTAGAATTCTGTATTTAGAGTTCTGGTACTACAAACGAGTATAGCCCCAGCAAGTTAGCTCTCATACTCTTATAAAATAAAAGCAAAAACCTGAAACGATATCGCAGAACCCCGCAGGCATCTTGCAAAAGAAGAAGTCAAAAAACGTCTAATAATCCTCTTCTCTATGTGACTTGCTTATACAGTTATTTCGTTTTGCAGAATCTCAGCTACATATTTATTCTTTTAGAATGTATATCCCATACCTGCCTAATAATATATTTTTTGCATTACTTCTTGATGATCAATGACTATCTCTACATACTCATCCTATCAATTTAATTTATATCCTTACGAGGTCGTAGAGATGCTATAAACTTAAGTGTTCGTGTAAAAAATGGATATTAAACAATAACCTTAAAGGCGACCATGGGCTAGAGATCAACGTATTCGCCTTCTACGCTAAAGGTGTGGGGTTGAATTCCCAGTACCGAAACATCAGATCTTTAACTGCTATTTCCCTTGCAAGGCAATGGCAAACCAGCGAGATATTTTCTGTCTAGGAAATCTTCTGTAGAGCAGAAGTATTTACACTTCCGTGGTTCGAAGCCCACGTTAAGCTGTAGGTCCTCTATGCCTGTGGTACCTTAAAACGTGTAACATAGGTGTAAGGGAGAAGACCGCCACGTCTACTAGGAGCCAAAGCATTCGAAAAAGAAGTAGAAACAATATCATTTATAGCAATTTATAGCTGGCAACAATACTACAATAGCAGACAATAAACTTCCAACATATATTCTGTTTGCCTTATTGCTTTTTTGTAATATGGTTCTACATAAACTCGCCCCAAAAGGAATGTTGAGGAGCATAAATTGATAATCGTCGTATCTACATATAAAGTAGACAAACAAACGTATACCCCCTCATACTGCAACCCAAACGCCATTCAGCTTCAATTGTCCATTTCCAATTATAAACCAGAATAAATGATATCGAACAAAGTAACGTATAATATGACATTTGCTAAGTATATTGAGAGATTCTAGAACAAACTTAATATCATGTTTACAAATATCAAAAAAATGATATGATAATAATGAAATGAAAGTCGTATTCTCCAAAAAATCGTTGAGGTTCTATTTCTTAAGCTAGAAAGTTTTCAAAAACCGATGATAGTTAGAAACCTATTTATTTTTCGTTTCGGATACATCAAAATCCATTTGACAATAAGTTTGCGTGTACCTTAACAACAAATTTTATTTTACGGCCTACTAGCATCTGTATATGAAGTGTTTAACACTCATACATACTCACAGATGAAGTCGACGAAAATATCATATAATTCACCGGAATCCGCCCACTTCCTTGCTACCGTTTGCTTACCAACATTTGTTCGACTGTTCGTGCATCTCTCTGCTCGACAACTATTTGCTCGCCACGCCGATTGCTCGCCGAAGAGATGTTCGACAAGCAATTTATTCTTAAAATAAAATATGCTTTTGGTAATTCTCAAAATCTTACATTCCTCTAAGGAAATTGATAGTCAAATCAGGGTTGCCTGTTCTTCTTGTATTTCCATTCGTATAATGTAATATTTTTTTGTTCTTGATAAAAAAGCTATGGAGAGAAGGATGCTGAATATTAGTCTAAAAGATAAAAATGGAAACACATGGATTAGACAAAGAACAAAAGTTGCAGATATACGAAGACAAGTAGCATCACTAAAATGGAGGTTTGTGGGACACAATGCACGTTTAAAGGACAGTAGGTGGAACGCCGCACTACAGGACTGGCGCCCATGGCTGGGAAAAAGAGCGCGAGGCAGACCACAAATCCGCTGGATCGATGATGTCAAGAGGCACGCGGGATTTACATGGAAGAGAATGGCAGAAAACAGGGAGAATTGGAGAAGGGTTGGGGAAGCCTACATCCAAAAATGGATAGATGATATCTGAAAGAAGAAGAAGAAGAGAAGATAAAATTGACTAGAAGTGTAGTTGTTTTTAGGTAGCATATGATTTTGAAGAACGCAGCGTAGCTCAGTGGTAAGAGGGCTGGACTCGCAATGCGAAGTCCTCGATTCAAATGTGATATAGGCAGAAATGTTTCTGTACATCCTAGGGTCGATATCGAGCTCGGTAACCATTCGTTATTGGATTACAATTACGACACTTCTCCTACCCACTGGTTGAACGGGGGAAGTAACAAGGCCACACACAACATCATACATACGATTGAATACAAATAGTGAAAATGGCGAGCACGAAGTATGAAGCATCACCTTCAATAAATCCCGGTTGTATAAGGGAAGGAAACAAATACATTTTACATATTACTTCTACTTAATAGCTTCCCAAAACACTGTCGAAGTTGCTTCATAGGCATAGACACAGCACTTTAAGTTTGTAAAAACTTTAATAAGCGGATATCCACTCAACCACTTCCATAACCTAATATTTCAGTAAAATATCAAATTTATTTAAAAAATAATACTTTCCCTATACCTATGCTGTGGTATCGAAACAGCAAAGTAAAGATTTAATTGTGAATCAAAAGATGTGCCAAATCATTACATTATCACAGAGGAAGGTGCCTAATAAAATGTAAACTAGTTTATCTGCGTTGGTGCGATTACACTTAGTACTGCGAGCAAGTTGGGTATCGAGCAAAAGTATGGCGAGCATCTTTTCCAGGGAGCAATCGGTAATAGGGCATCTTTTCTAACGAGCAATCGGCAATCGAGCAATCAATGGCGAGCAATCGACGGCGAGCTAATGGCGACGATCAAATGGCGGCGAACAAGTGGTGGCGAGTAAATGACCTAGAACCTTAATTCTTTTCCCAATACAGCCGAGATCACACTTTGAACAGAAACGATCTCTTTTCTCAGCGCACAACCACCCTTGTTCAGATTCCCTTAAACTCTGCCTCTTCGTCCTATTGCTAGCGTTACCGTTAAAGCCGTGGTGGTGTTTTACAACAAAATAAGGATACGTTACACAATCAACACAGAGGTGAATATGAGCTAGACTTTTGTGATAAGAATTATAAGAACAACTTAATTTTAGCCATATTATTTTGCTTCTTGCTGTAGCTAATAATGATCGTCCATTAAGAATGTAATTTTATTAATTTCGTTAAAGTAAAATAAATGTATAGTCGTTTAGAATAGTATATTAAAACATGAGTTACAGAAGGCAACATATTCAAGCACGAATCCGAAATTCGGACACGAGCCGCGTAGCGGCGAGTGTCCGAACGGAAGAGTGCTTGAATGGCCTTCTGTAACGAGTTTTTACTTTCCCATACCTTATAGGTATAGGGTATTACTTTCCCATACCTTATAGGTATAGGGTAAGTATTGAAATCATGAAAATTTTCGAAATCGAGATTTTAACGGATATATCCGTTTTGGGTCTCTAGGAACCCAAAAAAGTGGTTTTTAAAAAATGTCTGTCTGTGGGTGGGTACGTACGTATGTACGTACGTATGTACGTATGTGACGCTCCTACAGCCGAAAGTATTGTTCCGATTTTGATGCGCTTTGGAATGCGGGGGTGTATCGAAAATTCATCGAAAAAATAAGCTTTTCAAAAAAATCCGAAACCGGAAGCGGAAGTTACGCATGTTTTTTTGGTATCACTTTTTTCGTGATTAAAATTTTGAAACTTTTATCACGGATAACGATAGAGGGTCATAAGACAAATCTGTTAGTTTTTTGCCGAACTCGCTAGCTTTAAACTGAAGGGCGCTATGATTTTTTGAAAATTTTGAGTTTAACGCCCAATTACTCGAAAACGGATGAATCGATTCAAATGATTTTTATTTTCTGAATAGTATATGAAGGGTAAAATGAGGTGATATAAAAAGTTTTTTGAAAAATTATAAGGGGCCTAAATTACGAATTTTCAAAATTTTGGAAATTTTCAAAAAGTTATTTCTCAAAAACTGCTCCAAGTAATTTTTTTAAACTTCATATGTCGATAGACCTCGCAAGGGGCTATCGATATGTTTTTTGAAGAACTCCGTAATTTTCCTGTGGCGCCCTCTACGAAACTTGGAAGTTTGAAACTTCAAACTCCTTTAATTAATAAACGAAAAAAGATAGGAAGCTGGGGTTTTCACTGAATCGCTCAGTACGTAATGGAGCATATGAATATGCAAAGAAATATTACACTCGTGGATATATGTAAGCGCACCGGCCCCCTCCCCCCTCTTTTTTAGAAAAATATTTTTTTTTATTCTAACCGTTGTTATTTGTTTGCGCCAAAGAATCTTTTTTCGCGAAAATAAAAAAATCGATTTTTTATGCCCTACAAAATATAATTTCCAGGGACTTAGAAAATTTTACCTCGGTAGCAACAGCGATCGGTACTAGTTAGACCGCGCGACGGCCTAGCGGTACGGACAGCCCGGTTGGTTCAGAACCATTGCCATGCTGTCGCGCTACA